>LQRL01124133.1:0-12984 GCA_001703475.1 Hydroides elegans
GGGGGGGGGAATGGGGTTTGTTTGAGAAGACTCCCAACAAAATCTATTTAAGACCCCACATCCTACACATCTAATCACAACTGGTGATTTGACGCCACTGGCCCTGGCTGGCGATAAAATGAGCTTTAAGTTGTCGTGGGGTGGGGAGAGGGGGTGGTGGTTGAGGCAGGGGCTGGGATATCAGTTTTCGTTTAGTACGCAATACGTGGTTTAAACATAAACGTCTAGCTGGTTATTGCTCTTATATGCTTTTATTTGATATTCATTTACTTCTTTGGGGTCCTTTTCATTCCCGAGTACATGATACCTGAGAACTAGCATCCATTGCGGGATCTTATGTTCCTTTAATTTCACTAAGCCTCACACACCCACCTTGGCTTTTAAGATGTCACAATGTCATTAGGTTATTTTGCAAGAAAAATACGCAGTTTCAGTGCTTCTGTACTTTGTGAGGGGTTTCATATTATGAGCAAGATATTATGAACGGATCTTAAAGATAAATCTACATTTGATGGGATACAATATGTTTACAGTTTTCATAAGCACAAAATACATTTTTTTATAGATAGACCATGCTAATCTCGTTGCTCCGCCGATTCCTTAGCTGTTTTTTGGGGATTATACCTGATTACTTAGCTTTCGGGTGATCAGTAAATAACGATTAGCACATTTTTACTAAAACGAAGAATATCTCTGTAATTAGGCGAAACCATACAGAGACAGCTGAGTAATCAAGAGGTGTGCCCTTGCTCTGAGGCAATACTTCGCACTATCACATCACACCTCGTTGTCAACAATGCAAAAACATATGATGACCGATGAAGTATGGAAATAACAAGTTTTTGTAAAATAATAATTAGAGTATTTTTCCTAATTTACCTTTTAATGTGGCTTTCTTGAGGACTTTCATGGCGTATAGGGTACCGGCATCGGGGCCCGTGATTTTGCGGACGAGGAACACCTACAACACATGAAAGAGAAAGATTTTATTAAAACATTTTCATTATCTAAATCACAACTTAAACAAAATATGTCAATGACGTGCAAAACAATTAACCGATCCTCCGGAATCCTTCCACGTGCTTAACGTTGAGACGACGCAGGACCAAATATCATCATCGCGACGAAAAATTGCGTTAATTAGAGGATATTATATTGTCGCCGTGACACAGGGAAGGGGAGGGGAGGGCGAGAGTTCTCCTCCCTCCCTTCCTGTTCATAATGAAGGCGACCAGGCAGGAAACGACGGTTGCTCTGCAATCGAATTAGCTCGGACCGCGACGCAAAAATCTAATCAGGTCCCGCTTTCATTCAGCCAGAATACAAAAGCCCCCTTCTCTAATCCGACCATCTCTCGCCAAGTCTTCGTTGGCGGTTTGGTGAGTTACAGATCGTTGGAAGCGGTGAACGCGAAATTCTTATTTAGAATTCTTAAATTTTTATTTATGTTGGACGAGATTTCTTATTATCTACGAGTCCATTCTTGCAGGTATTATGTGCAATTTGGATAATATTAGAAAGGGGAAAATTGTTGAAAGTTATTGAAAATTAGTCACTGTGATATGTCAGCTAATACCTATAATTTTCAGTTGTTGTATGGACACTTACATATAGTACCATCACCTAATCTTTAGAGTGATTGAGAGTAACAATACGTATGACGTCACAACAATGATGACGTTTCGTCTTTAAAAGTAAGCGAAGATCGGTCATTCACCTTTAAGGATGAGCACGCTGTTTCTCGTTAATACCCTTCGTTAAGCGGTTCCCATTAAGTACGGTATATAAACTATGAGCAGGGATGCATTTGGCCAGACAAAATCTTGCGCCCATGGGCGCACTCCTTTTCAAAAGGTGCGCCCGAGATTTTCTCAGTGCGCCCACTGATTTATATCCAAAAGTAAGAGCCATATATCAAGGCAAAATCCGATTTTAATTACCTTAGTCAGGGTGACCAGTCTCCAGTCAGATTTTATTCCCTGTTTTGCCCCTGATTCTTTTCCATGAACCAAGATTGATAATGACATAGAAAAATTTGGTACTGGTATATAAAACCATAACTATTATTATAGTTACTCAATATTCGAGCGCAATGTACGAGCTGAATGCGCAATAATTTTAAATGGATTTTTTTATAATATGCGAGCGCCGAAGGTGCGAGCGAAAAATCTTCATGGAACTCATTAAACCTCACTTATAATTCAAATACAGTTTTAAGGAAATCACACAAAAAATCATATATCCTTGATTTTTTCCCCCTCATCCTCAATAAAGAAATCCCCTGATGTGTCCCTGATTTTCTACTAAAAGGGCGCGATTCTCTGATTTTCCCGGCGTTGAAAATTGATTGTGAAATTTCTTGATTTTCCCTGACGCTAGCTTACCTGCATAGTGCACATTATAGAAAAAAAATCCAACTGACCAAACTAATTCACCAAGTAAAAGGGAAACAATTCTTTTCAAAAATGAACAAGTGAAAAGTCGGGCGCACCCATTTTCAAAAAGTGCGCCCGAAGGGGAAACAGTGCGCCACGACGGGCGCACTGTTTTTCGAAAAGTGCGCCCGTGGTAACTTTTCTGCGCCATTTGCCAAATGGCGCAGCCCAAATGCATCCCTGTATGAGCCATGGAGCAGGTGATATGTTCCAACAGGTATTACTTTCTTGATAGAAATCGAGGTATTCGCAAAAATGTAAAGGTCTTGTAACACGCAAATCAGGTGTAGACGCGTGTAATGGACGTGACATTTAAATTCTAAATATCATGTTTTTGTTTTTAAGATTTACTTTTTACTTATTAAACTTCATTAAAAAATATCTTATGTGGACTGTGTGAGCATCTATGTGGGTGATTTATTATTTGCTTAACATTTTAAACGTGTTTTTTTTTTTGCGTCTTTTGAAGGAACGTAATCATTCAATTTTATTTCAATTTCTAAAGCGCCAAATCACGCCATTTACCGGCAACAAGTAAATCGAATTTTCGCAGACCTAGAATCGGGCAATTTATTTCCATTCCGAATCCTCAAATCGTATCATTTAAACAATGACACAACTCCTTTTTCAATTTTCAAAAGTTGTAGAAGTTGTAAGACCCTAACAAACTCGATTGTGTTTCAACAGATTACGGAACACGTGTAAACACCTTGTGATAACAATGAACCTGTGTAACTGAAAACGAAACTAGGGGCGATTGACGCAAACTTGCGCGAGAAAGAAATTCTTTAACTTTACAGAAATAACAAACAACGCGGATTCAATGCACCCTTGAATCGGAAAAGAAACTTTGACAACCAATCATCATAATTTGAGATCTCAAAGACGGTTAGCTATTACATTCACATTGACCAATGTCAGAATGTCGTATATGAAATTGACATGACCTTGCAAGAATCGAACACATTCTTTTCCTTGGGCCCAACTGGAAAGGGATGAACCTGTTGCAAAAACATCTGGTAATACAAAGATCTAGGCTAGTAGCTCAAATCAAACTACCTTCGAATGAGCTATTTCCCGCTTCCAGGTGATTATCGAGCAGGAAACATTTAACTGACAAACGGTTAATAGTCAAGGATTTGACCGACAGAAGTAAGGCAAAATACAGCGAGGATCTCTCCGACTTTTGTAAAATAGACAATTATATAACACGAATAGGTATAAAAATATTATATCCGTAATCCCTGTAAAGGATAGAACCAAAGATTAACTGTCTGAATATTGGGAGAAATATATTTGGGAAGAAATTTGTCAAAATTGAAAATACCCTTCGTCCACAATTTTCTTTATCCTTTTCTCTTGGACAACATGCTCTTCCTCCCAATTAATCTAATTTTCCGAATCAAATGGCCGCCGCCGCTTTTTTTTTCTCTCGATATGATCAACTGATTGAGTATGGAACAGATAATGGGTGTGGCGCTAGGGCCACTCCCCCTGTCTACCACTTATGGATTAGTAGCCAGAGAGCTAAGTGTCATGTATGGAAAAGCAAATCAATTTTACTTTTAGATGACAATACTGATGCAAACAAAACTGATAAATCTAAGGAGATTTTTCTTTTGATAGCTGTTGCGTTGCGATTTATATTTCCACGAATTAAATGCCGGAATGATTTGTATACTTTTGAATTATTGACACTATTTGCCCTTTATCCTTATTTATAAAAGATCCTCAATTCCAAAACGTGGGGTTACGGGGTTCACACAAGTATATGCACCTATATAACAATCAAATTTGAAGGGTGTACACCTGAAGCCCTTATCAGAAACACCCGTATCTTCCTTTTTGTGGCTTCGATTCCAAAACCTCAAACGAACGGAATAAGTGGAATCACAAACGGAACATGAATATTTAGGTGCAAAACCGTGCCTAATCGTTTTTTTTTTCTTCTTATTTTGGCATTTCGATTATCTTTTTGTCTAAGCATTCAGTTATTGTCAGGTTTGAACAGCTTTTTGCTCACCTTTGCCTATCCCTGTTAAAACCAATGTCACGGTAAGGGAACCAAACGTTTATTTTAAGTAAAGTGTGGTTATAAATTAATTGATGTAAAATGACATGACGATTCAATACTTTTCGCACTGTTCCGTTTAGTTATCCTTCAAAATTAAGCCACCGGTTATTAAACACCGGGTGTAAAAAAAATGGGGAAAAGAATACATGAAAATTATTTTTATATGTTTTCTTCGGAAAAGTGAGTTAGAAAGAACTTTTAAACGGAAATTATCATCTCAGATATCATTTAATCAAACATCATGATTCTTTATTCGTTCTCTGCGAAGGAAACGACCCCATATTAAGTTTCTTTACAAAACAAAACAAATATCAAATCAGTGAATACGTTTTTCCTTTTTTCATTTTTATAGTTTTCACAGAAAATTAACTTCATCATGTGCTATGCATGGAAGTGTCATGTCCTCGATTTTTTTTTTGACGCCCGGTTAAAAAGCTTCGGACAAAAACAAACGAAGCTTACAGATTATACAATATGGTCACTTCCGATGACAGACATCACGAGAAATCTGCGAGAAAGCCCACTCGGTAATGAGCGTCATTCATATCATTGACGACATGTTAATTTCTTGTTGTGTAACGTAAAAACCATATTTTTGGTAAAAACATAATAGTAGGTTATAACGACAAAAATCATCATTATTGAATAACTTGCGTGAAAAATCAATGGTATATGGGTTGACAGAACCGCATCGGAAGTGGCCAGTCGAGTGTGAATGTGACAAGTAAGCAACAAGCGATAAGGTAAAGAACATATTGGCACTGTACATTCAACATTACGTGAGCCAAATCCAACTAAAACATAACTTTATCGAGCGTATTACTGTCGATATGTCTAGAAGTTTAAAGAGGGTTCATCGTATTTTATATTAATGGCCTGATCCCAATATTTTCACGGACATAGAAATGACGCTTGGCTCCTTGCCCTGTGCTGTACTGTCTGCGTCCCTAGACCGCTACCGAAAAGTCCAACTTCGAATAAGCTCATATAGAACTTGGCAGGTGAGTTTCTGGCAATGGTTGTGGGCGATGCAAATAAAAGAATATGAAATACACAATATGTAAACTGAATCGCAGAAAATGCTGAAATTTTAATCCAAGTTAAAATCAGAAACCGCGAAAGTATGCAAAATAAACATGAATTATGTTTATGATTTTGAACAAACCATAGATCACATGTTTCTATGACGCATGACAGTACGTTAATTTGATTAAATTAACACATTTACATGTAAAAATTGCACTTTTCATAATGAATTGCACATTCGCACCACACTTTAAGGCATTGGTTCTCCGTCGCGCAAATTTGTAAATATGTTAATTTGATAGAATTAACGCATTTTCGTGCGTCAATGGACCATAGTCTTTAATAATTATAATTATATAAAATCAACATTTGGAATTGTGATAATTGAAAATTTGCTTATCCTTCTTAACCAAAGGTACACAAAGTTTAGGAAACCCAGGTGCACTAACAATTCTACACAAGCACGCTCACACTTATACACCCTTTTAAATTTTATTTTCCCGCACATGCGTACTCAAACATACCTTTCCGAATGATCCCTGTCCAAGGACTTTAAGGAGCTCGAAGTCTGAGGGAGAGGCCTTGCCGCCCTTGGAGTAGGACATCACCTCGATCTCGCTCTCCATCACGTCGTTGTCATTCTGAGAAAAAGAAGATTGAAATATGATTAAAATGTATATAAAATATATTATAATTAAAAACATAAGTTATATCGAATATGCAAAAGACAATGCATAGGATACCACCTCAATCTCGCTCTCAATCAGGCTGTTGTCATTCTGGATGCAAATAAGACATAAATATATTTAATATATCATTGCTCAATCAATATATTGGAACAAAATATTATATGGAGTACCGTTAAGACTAATTTGTAAGTCAAAATTCAACCACATATAGCCTGGCTGTGGGCCTTATTTTGTTTATTTTGCTAGGGGCCGAAGTGTCTTGACGAGGAGCCGAAGTGGCTTTTCCGAAAGGGGTCGAAGTGGCCGAGGTGGTAGTTGCCGACCGTGCCTAAACCAAATTTTGGTTTACATCAACCAAGGGCACCCAAGAAACAGTGGAACGTACTTTTGTATAATTGTCATGATACCGAAAATTTCGATCCCTGTGATAATGTCTTGAAACATTTCCCAAGAAATCAGGATCTGATTGATCAAAGAGAAGTAGTGAATTATTTTATCAGACACAACAAACGCTAAGAAAACCTAAACTGATACGTGTAATCTCACTGATCTAAAACGATAACATTCTTAATATCCTGCTGTCATCATATGAATAGAAATCGATTAGAATACCGATATTATAAACAAGAAAGCATAAGGTACACCATATACAGCCTAATCTCAGGAATGTTTTCAAATGACATATCAACTATTTATTCGGTTAACCACAGTTTTTGACTTTATGAACCACATTCAGGAAGTATCTCGTAAGCGCAAAATATGTATGGTATGACACAATATTTACGCCTATATTTGCCATATTGAAATCGACATATTATACACAATAGATATGGGGGCTTTCTGCTATACAAATGTATTTCCAATCATTATAATTTAGGATTTTTATTCAAAAGTTCCTTTCTAAAAGAGGCCAATTTTACTTCCGTTCTATTGAGCGTTTACTCAATTTTTATGTTACATTTTTTTTCTTAGGTTTTGCTCAAATTAAGTTGCTCAATATTTAATTGACTCTTCAACGAGGTGTAATAATCGCATCAAGTTGGGAAGCATCTGTGTAAGTGCTATCACTTGAAATCAGATCATTTTATTTCCCATGGTATTTAAAAATCAAATTTTAGAATTCATATTACGCGTATTTACACGTTGTTTTAATTGAATATCAAAGTGCAAAATGAATTGAATTGTTCTTTCATTTATGCTTGATTTATATCATCGATTCTAAACGTGGTTATGATGTATTTTTAACAGAATATGGGAGCAAGTCCTCGAATAAAAACACAGAGGGTCAAAATCACTTTCGAGCTTCTACTTTCAAAACCATTGCCAAAACAAGGCAGAAAAACTAGCCAAAAACGGTCGGTGTCTCTAAATGAAACGACTATTGCATCGTGGTCGCGTCTCAATGTCACAAAGTATCAATCTGTTTGAAATATCGCCCTTAGCGACAAGACTCGTCGCAGACCAGTGTCAATTGGAGGGGGCAACATAAAAACGAGGTGACATTTTTATCACGAGACCCAAACATACTTATGGATGTACATATAGAGGGTATTAGATAAATAGACACAGACCAAATACATTGCTCGAATTGATGATTGAAATCTAAAATCTGAATTTAAACATTTCGAGATCGATCAATATTTTCAGTGAATTTCAATTATCTATCTTATATTGGAAATAGAACAATACATTTACAGACCCACTCGAAAAACGATACCTTAATGATGCGAGAAAGTGCGAGACACTAAAAAAATGTCAATTCGAACTCTGAGTACGGTATGCGAAGACGAAGTGTGAAAAAAAGAAGTTCGACGCTGAACTTGTGAACTGGAACCATTAAATATCACACGACGATACACGACTAACCCTCTTTCGTTTTGATGTGACAGTCGTTTAAATGGCAACAAAAAAGTGACGCCACACTGACGCAAAACAATTCAAAGGGACACACTTCGCGAAGATTAATTGACGATTCCAAAGCAGCCCCATCGCAACTAAAGAAAACGTTTCAAAGAGAGCTGATTAATGATAATCGACTGCTGAAGAGTTATGTTAAAAGATACACTTAAAAGGGAGTATTGTTGGATGTAGGTGACCAATTTTCTCACTCATATGACGAAATCACTTTCGATAATTGCTCAGTTCTTGAGAATTTAATCGATTTATGTTTAGTTCTAGCTTGAAACAGTTTCGATCAATCACATTTATCTTATTGAGATGAACATTCTAAGGATGAAAGTTGCATTCGCATCTGTAGCAAATTCAACCTTTAAATACATCAAAATCATATAAAACGATTATCTATCATTTCTCTTCCTAATAATAATCTGTGTTTATATCATACCTCCTTGTATCTAATGTTGAATATACTATTAACCTAATGGCAATTAAATTCTATAAAATGTGTTTAAATTGGGTGTTGCCTAAATTTGACCCAATTAAGTTTTTATTGAATGTTTACTTCAAATATTTACCTGAACCAACATCAGGGCGATTGTTGATCAACACTTTATTTCTAAATAATCCGTCGTTTTATTGTTTATTTCTATATCCACTAAATATCCATTAACATGAATACACTAATATCTTAACCGATGGCTATCTGTTATCCATTTTATAATAACACTAGGTCCGCCTTAACTTATCATATCCAAGTCATGAAATCCTATTGTTATCTCTCATAATATTATGACACATCCAATATGAACTTCGCTGATATTCACTTTACACTTCACACTCGGTTTTTGTCTTTTCAATCAATGACGCACCCAGAAAAATGAATTGAGGTTGCTTAGTAATTACACTAATTGTACCGAAAACCTAAACCAGGTGATTCAATAAAAACACGAAAATCCAGGGTCGACTTTATTTTCTGACTATCCCCTTGGAGAATCAAATCAATGGATTTTCCATTGGATTAAATCAATATATAGACCATCCTAATCCATTGCTTTCCTAATCTCAAACCGTTCTATTACCTCGAATTTAGAACTGTTCACATATATATTTATTTCATTTCCAATATATGTTCCAATATGTCTCTACTTGAACGTTGCTATGCCGACCACTTAACACACACTTAGCAGCCAGCAGCAGCAACCACCTTGTTCACAGTTAGTTGCTCTCTTGGCGACCACAGCAACGACAATGAAATGGCTATTTACTGGCAAGCGAGCGCATTGATTCATTCATCGCTGGTTCTCATCAAAGAAGACACCAAATCGAGAAGAGGGAACCGGTTGTGATAAATCAGTATGTGCGCGGTGGTTGGTGACGGTTGGTGGTGGTGGTTGCTAAGAACGTTTTGGTTGCTATGGGCGAATACAGGTCTTAGCAACAGCGGGTAGAGGGGCTACTGATGACTTTTGGTCTTCTTACCGGAAATTGAATCACGCAAGCAAAATAAAATTGTAAAGAACGGGGAGGAGAAAGCGGATTTTGCCAATTTCAACATGTCCTCTCTACTGCTGTAATCTTGTGTCGCTTAATTACACATGAATATTAGCGGGCATATGATTCATAAACACTAATCACTTGCACTGATTACGGTGCAGTGCATGGATTATTTGTGTCAAGGGATTGTACAGGAGAAGTCATTTATAATTCAAAATTGTACCACAGTTTTATGCATGAACTCAACATGTGCATGAACTCCCAATGATTTTGGACTTAAATATATTTTCCGTTTACAAATGTAAGTTATAATTTCTTTTAAGAAACAAGAATATTTCGATCGAGAGATTAAAATGCTGGATTCTGTACCTGCTATAGTGATTTAACAGGTGTCTTCGTTGTAACTATCCCTACATTAGGCATGGATATATTTCATTGAACCCAATACATGTAGCTACAGATATAGGGCCGATGTTCGGGAACGGGAAAACAAGTGTTATTATTAATTAATTATCCCTTGCCTTGTCATTTGTACCAGATTCCCCGCATTATGACTTTAGTGACAAGCTACAGCAGTTGGTGGTTAATGCACTCAACGCATGTGATTGCAATTAATCCAAAGCCTTGACTTTATTTACTTTCTCTCAACGGTATATGTACTACCAATAATAGAACGTTGGGAGAGCTTCGGGGATGATTTGTTATGGAAGGGGAGCATGATGTTTTAACTTAAAAACAAATCGTGCAATTTGAGAGTAGCGTTAAGATGATGCAGTTTCACACTCGAAGTTTCACACGTCGTGCATATCTATTAAAAGATTCGAAACCATCATCCATCTATCCCCACCCTTACGCCCTGCTTGTGGCTTCCAAATCACTCCCACCACGTTTGCGGCTATAAAGTCGCCGTCACTAAACTAGGAATAGACATAAAATCAGTTCGCCCTCATTCCAATGACGTCCATCCCAATCTTCACAGAAGGACGGGTGCTCCTAACCGACAAATGGAAATATGGGTGTCGCAAGGGGCGGGGGGGGGAGAGCCTAGGGGTAAGCCTGATCCCCCTCCTACCTCGAACCCGCATTTATCACTACTCAGTAGTAGCCATGCACTACCTACAATGTCACCCGACCCATTCTACTTCCGCGGCATATCGTGGTAGGGAGTAGGTATTTCATTTTCATTAGATTAGACCTTCTAATGTGAGATATTCAATATCGGTGTTTCCATCTATGTAAACGTCACTGATTGAATCATACTACTACGGAATGTATGTTTGTCGGGAAAATGCGTTTTAGCTCTTATTAGTTAGATCATCGTTGGCTTATCGATGCATTAACTTTTGGTTTTATATGCTCACATAACCACATAAATCCTTAATCGTTTTATCAGTTCGTGTACATCAAATATTACATGTTTTTTGTCACTTATGGAAATATTTGCGCCTCTTTTTGCGAGTTAAGTGCCAATACGAATACCCAAGTCCACTGGACTCTTTGGAAATGAGGACATTTGGGGCCCACACCCAGTATTTAACAGCACCACACTAAAATGCCATTAGGGTATAGCGAACTCGTGAGTAAATGAACACTGAATGGCTGATACCAAATCATTTGTTGCCAATAACGCTGGCACTAAAGGCATATTTAAAGGCTTATGACAGAGCTCATTTTGTTTGCACGTTAACTGAAATGGTCGTTTGGTGCTTAGACCCCTAGATGTGTCTAGACTTCATTTGATTGACTGAATGGACCGACTATTAGTCCGATCTTAAGAAAATAAGAGGGGGAGGTGTAGTTTTATGTCAACCTTTTGAAACCCGTTTTTTATTAATAACATTCCTTTGTTGATTGCTATTGTTCGCATTCACTTACACTTTCTTGGCCAATATTCAATTAATATTGTTCGACGAAGGGGACTTCAAGACCGTATATATTCGTATATTTTCTTTTGTTTGTATATGTTAGGTTTCGAGTATTTTTCGTATGATTAGCTCTTAACACAATCATAAACAGTTGTGCGTCCCACTCGCGAAACGGTTGCCAATTTTTAATGTATTTCAAAAGTAGATTCACGTTGTTACTTCTTTCTTTTCAAGCCTACAAACTATTCATTTAAATATCTTGTATCTTTAAATTTAGTTGGGTAAATTTTAGAGCGAGTTTTTGATGTAGACATGATATACTATTGAATGAATATAGTCTAATAATAATTTACCAACAGTTTTATTTAAACTCTAAAGAATGAGTAATTCTAGCATTTTCCTTATGGACATGAATCTCCAACCAATGATATATATAACATGAGGGGCAGCATTCATTTGCAGTCAATCAGGCCTTAATTGCTAATTGAACTAGTTATGAGTCATCATCGACCCTAATAACAGACATCTCTCTCCGTGTATTAGATTCTATAAGTTGCAATAAAACTATATTGGACACTATATTTTTCTTAACTGAATTGATTATATTTATCTTGATAAAAACATATTTGGATTTTAAAAGATTATTTATAATATTACCCCTCTCCCTATACATTCACATTTTTGAATGGTTGGATTTTAAGGCTACTGGGTGAATTCTAAGAAATCCGAGTTGATTGTTTGTATTGTAGAAATCACTCATCCGGTAAGGTGCGACTCTTCTTTAGGTACCAACACCATGTTTTGAATTAGTGTCAATCATTTGTAGACAGTGGTTCTATTCTAAGCTCAGAGGCATGTCATGATTTTCGCATAAAAATGAGAAAAAATATCACAAAAATGGTTTTTCTTTTATATCTTTTTTATTTGTACACATAGAAATCTAGAAAATTGTAAATCAACCGGATTTTGCTTTAGAAATTTGCAATACCAAAAATATTCTGCATTGCATTTTCCGTTTTTGCAATATAAGGCGTCTAAGTTGTCATTAGATTTTAAATATACCTTTAAAACGAACAGCGCTCGAAGATGTTTGATGTGCGACGTCCAGCTTTGTCATTAATTTAGCTATGCCCGATACATAAATAATAATGCATCTATTTTGTTTATATTTTTTGTCAAATAAATCGTGTGCAAATCTCAAACAAGGACACGTGCCAGGGCTTCCACGGGGCCGGGGTTTCACTATATTTTTTTCTCGATAAAGCTTAACTCGATACCGGAAGCCATATTTATTTATTCATTTTTATCTTTCTGTACAACACCACTGGCCTATAATAAATCATTGAGGTCATTCCCGAAAAAAAAACTGACATCAGAAACTTCAGAAGATTAGCATGTTTAACTTTACTAAAGTGGCTAAATCCGCTGTTGAATAGCAACACGCAATACAAACTCATTTGCTCTTGGTATTTTTTCCCGCCATTGACATACATATAAAAGGA
>LQRL01124137.1:5359-16410 GCA_001703475.1 Hydroides elegans
ATTTGGACCAACAGTAACTGACATATATTGGACAAACTTAAAATCTTGGCATCCATCATAGCCCATTTTCCCGTCAACCAGTCATGAGGCTTATTTTGATTGATTAGTCGGATTATATAAAATAATTCAGGTTTTTGTCGTTGGAAAGCTATATATATATACATTTTTTCAAATAAAATACGCTGCAAATAATGTTTCACCCCTCCCCCATGCCCGCATTTGACCAAGACAATATTGAAAATCTATGTAATAGAAAATTAATTCAAACAAATATTAATGTTTATATTAATAGCGAATCCCGAGTAAATGGATACATAACCAAGATAGATACCTCTTCCAAATAGTATATTATACCTGCCAATAGAGACCAGAATTTAAACGCATCGAAGTGTGCGATAATAGCAAGTTCATTTATATGTATATCTTACAAATAAGGACATGGTTATCATTAAACGTGTTTTTTTAATGTTCAACAGGCGACAGCTATGATGGTATTGAATACATTATTTATTGATTCTCTACACTAGAACTTTAAATATACAAAATTGGTACAATTATTTAAAAAATACATCTTTTACAGAGATGGTTTCAATATTGTGTCTGGCCAAATGCAGGCATGGGGGAGGGGTGAAACATTATTTGCGGCGTATTTCATTTGAAAAAATGTATATATATATAGCTTTCCAACGACAAAAACCTGAATTATTTTATATAATCCGACTAATCAATCAAAATAAGCCTCATGACTGGTTGACGGGAAAATGGGCTATGATGGATGCCAAGATTTTAAGTTTGTCTAATAATTATCAGTTGCTATTGGTCCAAAAAGCCTAACAATTTATTGAAATACCTTTAAAAAGTCAGGAAAACACTTTCACATGGTATTCCTTTACAAGTATTTGAAGATTTATAATTAATTACATTCTGTCCGAATATTTGATACACGCTGTCCGAATATTTGATGCAGCCGATTTCGATAGTCACAATTTTTGGTGGCCAATAGCTCAAAAACTGTATCATATATTTGACTGATATTTTTAAATTGAAGAGTTAAATGGTGAATGTAAGACTGGAACAGGATGTCATATGAATAAACCTAACCATAAAACGTACACTCATCGACCAACTCAAAAGTGACCTGATATTGTCCGAATATTCGATGAATACGTCTACCTGCTGATTCATTTTGCACAAACTTTGTAACTACACGATAACAACTTCAATTTGTTGGAAAAATAAGACATTAACGAATTCAAACTCAAATATAAGGAGTAGAAGTCTAAATATTATTCAGTTTCATTGGAAAATCAGTCATAAACATTTACAGCTATCATACAGGTGAGAAATATATTTAATGTTTTGTTTATTTTAACTTGTAAACTTAGTGATATAAAAAAAAAAGAACTTTCAGATTTAACCATTTAAATTGAATGTTAGTCATTTATCATAATAATCATATGACTTTATTACAAACAAGCACCGCAAAATGCTTCATAAATACATATACAGATTTGTTTGTTTCTTTTGTTAGGCAAACGATACCAAGCCTTATAATAGTAGAAAAGAAAGATGTTCTCCAAGTATATTTCAACTTCAAAAAAGCGGGTAAAATTGAAGAAGACGAAGGGCGATACTAAAAGCAGTTTCAAGTTATTGATCGAAGGATCAGCATCAAAAGAGGATGAAACTACCTCTGCATTGATGTTAATTCCAAAACATGGAAACGCAAATACGATGCAACTAGTAGAAAGTCCAAAGCGGATAGAAAAACCAAAGATTACTCAAAGTTTCAGAAACGTGTTTGACGTTTGCAGACATGTTTATTTCGACGAGTCAAAAGCCAGTTTCTCAACTGTGATTCAATACCAGCTGGCCAAAGACAAGATGCTTGGACCCGAATACTTGATTCAAATGGAATTACTCAAGACCCAGCCATGGATAAAATATGGATGTCTAGGATTCCAATTCGACGAAAAACACATGGATTCTATCCGAGCGGTCGAAAGCATTGGATTCGACAAAGAGACCGCTTTATGGGACTACGCGCATGTCAAACTCAAAAGCATCACAGCTCTGCAGTGCATCTCAGTTGGGAAACTAGGCCAAGCCAGAGACACTTTGGATGAAGTCGAAAGTAAAGTTGTATTCATGACCGATTGTGATATGACCGCTTGGTTTTACGTCGCTAAATTCTGGTTCTTGATCAAGGAACTTCGGAGTCTAAAGATCAGTCCAAAGGAGATGGACAATTATAAGAAAATGATTCTAGACCAGCTTCGTAGAGCACGAAATTCATTTGTTGTTGAAGGCACACTATTTGCTTGGGAGTCCGCTCTTACTTTGTGGTGGTTATTTCTCGCACACGGAGAGCTGGCGTTTTATGCGTTTGACGGAAAGGAGGTAAAATTGGGTATACCGGAATCCCCACGTAAATTACCGATTGAAGAGCGAAAAGAGGCGGAAGCTTGTTTGGAAAAGTTTCAAAGCGAAAGTCGGGCATTGACCATGTTTCCGAAAGAAGATGATGCACAACAACAGTTAGTGAGGGTGTTCAAAAGACTGATGTTTGAAGACAAAGAGGAGACGTCGGTCGCCAAAGAAAGTGAGTATTTTAGGGTTTAATGCACCAAATGGGAAAGAATAAACATTGATTCAAAAACTGTACTTGAATACATGTATAGAGACTTGTAATCTATGATGATGATTATTTCTTTTAATTTAAAAGTCTCACTTTTTAAATGTGCTTCCTATAGAATTCATATATTCAAATGCAAATTCAAAGCATGAACATTCATGACTATACTTAAACAAGTTTCATTCGTTTTAAAGGTGAACATCAAACAGACGTTGATACTACGCCATCTTTGGAAGACAGATTCTACGATTTCATCGAACTTACAGACGGGTAAGTTTTTTTTTTCTGAAGCCCAGCCTACATTTCTAACAATATGGTTATTCCAAGATACACGTACATGTTTATTCAACCATATATTGGTTTCGATAAATGGTTCATACAATTAGTTTTTGAAAGAAATTGTATTTTTTTTCGGCATTAACAATTTACATGTTCAATTAATTTCATATACATTATTACCTTTTTACTCTATAGAAAACTTCCCTCATGCGTGGAACAAACGATGATGTGTGAACCCGAATCAAAGATCTACATCTATACACTCTCCGACGATTCAAAAGAATTCGAAGAGTTCAAGTCGCTTATCGATTACGAAAACAACAAAGATTTGTTCAGAATCGAGAAAACCGGACCGATCACTTATCTGGCTGGAAGCGAAGGCAAAACGAACATACGGGTCTGGAAAGAAATTGCACCTGGTGGGATGGTATTAGCTGTGTTAGAAGAACACGCTGATAAATTGCCACGAGATCTGGATACCTTTTACGAAAAAGAGACTTTCGAACAATTTAGAAACACGCATTTTGAAATAAAAAACTGGACACTGGGGTTCCTCGCAAAGGACAAAAACGACAACAAGTATCTCGTTACATGTTGTCACAACGTGCCAAGGATCGAGGCAATGCCAACCCTTTCTTTCATTTCCGCGTACGAACAGAGTCTAGGGCCAAACAAAGTGGAAAAGATTATCAAACCGATATGCTCGGCAAACTACGAGGGATTCTTCGGCACACACAAGACAGAACCGAGAAAACCCGGCAATCTGATCGATATTCTCCTTCTTCCCGTCGATGCCGCATTCATTTCAAGCAAACATGTCAATTTGACACTGAAAGAAAAGGATATTCCACTGGAAATGGGCATATACGAAGGTGACATGAAAGAATTACAGGGTCACAATGTGTCCTTGCGAAGCTGTATGAGCGCTTTCCAGGAAGGCACAGGGAAAATCGTAGCCACGGACCTCGGGACAGTAAATGTCTATGGTCATCACGGTGCCGGGTTATTTGGTGTCGCTTTCGATGACAGTGGCATAGAGGGCGACACAAGCCAAGTTCGTTTCGGAAAGGAAGGCGACAGCGGTGGTCTGGTTTATGGAGTTCATCCGTGTGATCCAAACAAGCGAATAGCAATCGGTTTGATCCTTGGAAAGAAGATTTCTCCCGTAAGAGACCCGAAAACCGGCAAGGTCTATCACAATGTTACGTACTGTACGCGTCTTTCCACGGCTAAATCGTATGTTGGAAAAGTGTTCAAAAAGGAAATCGAATATTTCGTTCCGAATCAAGAAATCGATTCCGGGTTTTCATCAAGTCGATCGCTAGAAAAAGGAAACTCCCTTGAAACCTCTGGTGAAATGAATCCGACCGAGTTAGCACAGCATATCAAAGAAGGAGTGATCCTACCCATTGAACAAGAAGTAGTCCGTTCAAAATCCCCGAACCGAAAAACCGGATCAAAAAAGAAGATACTGAAGAAAACGAAAGCAGTCCAAAAGCAACCGTCTAATGTATCAACGAGCTCTGCTTCATCCGGTCCTTTGGTTCTCAATGAGAGCAACAGCAAACGCAAGAAGCTACCAACTGTTCGGAAACTATTCGCCAGATTAAAGGGGAAACCAAAGAAGCCATCCGTTTTCGGAATTCCATTCTCGGGACGAAAACCCACAAAAAGGGCCAGCGAGTCCGAAAAGAACCTACCGCGGGCGAAAATAGAGGATTATGATGCGTCATCGGAAGACGAAATGGATCAATTCAGGAAGAAACGCAACAGTTTGACATGGCCTCCCAGTTGCAACAAATTGACAAGACTGACTCAATCGATGGACATTCTGTGCTAAATGAGATCATGAAAACCCCTTATATCAGACATAAGAAGATATGCATTATAAAATAATTTTCTTCCCAAGTCAGTAAACATAATCTATTGACAATTCTGGATGTTTAAGATCGATAAACATTTGCATAATAAAAATATAATGCATAATCATGAGATAAGATTTCGTTTGAATTATATTGCTTTATCTTTGTAAATATTCGTTAATCAATCATCATTTTTGTGTAAATATTCGTTTGCCAAGTACACCTCATTGTAATATAACCACATTGTTATTTTTAACCTTTGTTATTTTCATGTCAAGGCATTTTACCATGTTTCCTTTACGTCTAACTAATAATATTATATACCATAATGTGCTATAAATAAACAACAAGTGAGGAGCTAAAGGGAACTTTTTTATTCTTAGAAAAATATAATACCAGCAGCATGTAGGTAACCTTGGAAATGGAATAAGTTAACTAACGTTTTACATTCTCCGGGACATCTACACCACAACCACCCTCCCCAATCAGCAATTTTCAGAAATGTTCACGGATTATGCATTTTTCTCTACATCTAAGTGTTTCCTTCCCTTGGCTATACTTTTGCAACTTTTGCAACGGTACTTCGTCCGCATGTAAAATAATTTATTGACATTTGATTCTACATTCCCTAACCATTGTTTTCTACTATCTATCGCTCCGTTACTCATACATGAATAATATATAGATCCCGTTCTTTGCTCACCTTTCCTGGCTTTGTGCTGCGTGTTGGCGGCCCCAGGCAGAGATTGCGAAGATTGCATTGACTCTACAGATTGACTCGCTTTCATCACTTGCGGCTCAGCGCACTGACGCATGTCCTGGATATTAGAAATATTGAAGTGGACATTCGGAGATATTTTGTGTCAAAATGGAATATCAGTGTCTTATTTCTAACATCTATTCTATCGATTGAGAGAAAATAAATATTGGATATTTTTTCGATCTTTATATGTTTTTTGACGCATTTCATTATAACTGTATGCACTATAAGAATGCACTTAACCCCTATATAACGTTTGCATTTGACGATAACGTAAAAATAGTAGCCTATATTTAACAGCTGAAGCCCAACGTGACCATAACTGCATAAATCATATCAACATATAAAACGGATATATTCGAACTTACTCTGTTGCCTTACCCACTTCGCAAAAAAAAACATTTAGCTACTGACCTTAATATAGATATAGAGCGACGGCACTACTTTGGAGCCGCAGAACTGACAGGACGTGTTCAAATTGGAATCATCCGAGGACCATCCGGCCATGATCTCTTCGTCGTAAAGAAGGGCGTTGCATGACACACAACGCGACAGGCTGCACATCTCCACCTGAAAAAAAGTCGACATTTAGGGCAGATTGACCTATGGACTGTCCTAAATATATGGCGAATTGGTATCTATAGGGCTAGTATCCCTCGTCAAGATTTGCTAAAATTGGAAATTGCCTAAGAATTGTTATTTTGCTATTGAGGCATAATGTTTTTGGGGTAAAAAAAAATAGTATAATTCAAATATCGACAGTCCTTTATGCAAATATACATGTAACGGTATATTATAGACTTTACCTCGATCGCCGTGTTGAAGAAAGTGGTCTGTAGGCTTTGCATCGATCCGAATTGATTCGAACCCGAATCTTCTGATGCGGGCACGTATTCATCGAGAACAGAGTGTGGTGGTGCACTGCCTAGTATTCAAAATCAATATAGAATATAACATTTAAATGATAAATAATTATGAAAGTTTATAATATATCATCGAGCTATATTTTTGTATGTACTCTATAGGTAGAGTATGTACTCAAAAGGTATTCTTAATATCTATAGTGCTAGGTATAACTGGAATACTTATACAAGGTAAAATGTTTTATTTTAAACTTGAATAATACATGTGCATACATATTTTACATAATGAATCAGCATAAAAGGTAATCATATCTTAAAATATTTACATGCATCCGACTGTTTCGTTGTTGAAAATATGATAAAATATTGAAATAGTTTATGCATATACACACCTCGGAAATATATCACGAACATAACTTCGATACATATATAATAAGGTATCAAATGCGCAAACCAATCTTAACAATAGCGAGAATCATAACATAAGGTAGTTTAACGCATTTGGTGCAACTACTCCCTACGGATAATAAGGTGCTGACTAAAAAATAAAAAGACAGGTACACATGACGGGACAAAACATCAATGACACGGAATTACAATTTTCTTTTATAATAGAAGGCGCACAGTTTAATGCCCGCCGATTAACATGTAACACAACGCCACATGTCCATGATTTCGACAATTTGGGGATATCATAACGCCTGTAACGCGTGACATGTGTATCAGGATGTCATCTTTAAGTGTGGATCTATGGCATCTTAGTATATCAAAGTAACAAGACAAAACCGATTCGGCTGTTTTAATCTCAATGTTGGCAGTAAAAAAAGTAGATCGCTTTATTGTACGTGACAAGACACAACTTATTTAATTCAACTTATAGGTGTGTCAGGTTGGTCGAATGTCCATATCAGGATATCAAAGTCTCCATGATCTACTTTTGTTTAAGTGGGTGTCGCAGCAACCATGATCGCTATAATAGGGGTGTCAAAATGACATCCCATTAACTCTTCGGGCTGTTAGAATGGTTGTAATGGCAGTAACAGGGTATCGATAGGATGGTCATATAGGGGATGTACAGGTTACAAGGCAATCATTTTTTCACCTTTAGGTATATCAGGGCGGTCGGAATAGCTTTAGGGTGTCAAAGGTACAATATTTAACGAATGTACCCTTAGGTTCATCAGAACTGTTAAGGGCCAGTATATTGGTATGTCAAAATGACACGAGACACAGCCATTTTCACCTGTAGGTGTATCAGAATATTCGCCATCTCCATATCCCTCGGCCCCTCCATATTCCTCGTCATCATCGTCGCTGATAGCCCAGCTCTCCACCAAACTGTCCTTCATCGATACCAGACCTTTCTGCACGCTCTTCACTGCGGGACTCTTCATTACGCCAGTCAGAAAGTCGCTCACTATTATAGAGGGAGCATACACAATGGCAGTGTACTTTATAGGGGTAGGGGAGCTTTGATTGATTGGGGCGAGCAACGCATTGGATCTTCGTTAAGTTGGACACAATTTAGACAAAATGAACAACGATGTTAATTACACTGAGGAACAATATTTAAAATGATAACTGTTTTGTAAAATCGCTGTTCTCTTGTCCAATTTTGTGTGTCGACTTAACGGGGAACCAACGCATTTGAAATAGAAGGACTTGCTCAGATACAGCTCAGATGATCTGCCTTTTATTTCTCATAATTCATTCATTCCTTTTCACTCGTTTCATCCATACGGAATTTAACAAAAGAATCTATACAGTTTATATACACACATGCGTACAAATATATATATATTGGTTACATAAGACACATACAGTTGACATCGGGTAGAAACTGAACTGGAGATTTACATTATGGTATTGTAAAACGGTAAAATGATTAGGTCCTAAAATGAGACACACTGACTGGGTTCACAAAGCCGTTTGAACGTCCGAAAATAATCTTGTTACAATAATTCGTAACGTCTTCGGGTAATAATTTTTGAGGATTTTGCCAAAAGGACAGTTAGGTTATTGAATCCAAGACATGTTGTCAATTTTTAATGTGTCCCTGCAAATGAATGAATTTAATTCGCAACTTAAAATAAACTGAATAACAAATCTTAAATAAATAAGTTATCCGGTGATGCATTTTAAGTAAAAGTCAACAATACAAAAATAAGCCAAATTAAAATTAAGCAAAATTATAAAGCAGGTTAATATTTTTAAGCAATCATGCGATTCATGCAAATACATTATCAATTATCAAAGATAAAGAGAAACACAAATGGATCAGATCGATTTACAGCCAAAAATCCGTTTTTATAATCATATGATTCCAAACAGTGACATCATTTTCTAAAGCACTGTCACTGATCCAAAATGAATATATTGCACCAAAAGGTTAAAGCGTTAAATCAAAACATTCTGAGTCATTTCAAAATGGGTATTGATCAAGTTTCCCATAAATGCAAAGGAAAACAATTTAGCCTTTAGAATTTCACTCTTTTATGTTTACCACCACCGTTAACATTAAATAAATAGTTTGTGTCCAACAAAAGGGGGCAGGGCATCCAACCGTTGCAGGCAACCACCACATACCAAAAGGCGTGTATCCATGCTGAGTCACGTGACGAAATCGGCTTCGGTTGACCTCGTCACTCGCCATGTTGGCGAGGAGAGCCTCGGTATCGATTGGCTCGCCACCTTGTTTTGGCGGGTCCAGGCGGCCGAATTCCGAGGCAGGGTTGTAGTCTGGTTAGTGTTTGTGCAGAGGTGGAGATAGAGAGGGTAGGAGTGAGGTTTGCATAAATGGGGTAGAGATGATGCGAAAAATTAGGGTTATATACATGTATTATGAACATTTTGTGAGATTATACATTGATTAGAAAGTGTGAGTATATATTGTATATAGTAATCAGGTTAGGGCTCTTAAACATGAGATATTTGATTATTTCTTTATGTTTGGCTGAATAGCAAAGCTTAACAAGAAAATCGACAAACGTGTTTACTTGCTCTATCCCTATGGGGATTCGACATTTTAACCCATTATGTGCTAGACAGCATCTTAACCGTATGAACCATTCAAACTCGTAACCAGGTTCAATATACACATATAATAAAGATAGTGTTTATAAATGCAGAAGTGCATGATGTTAGTAATAATGCATTATTATCACATTGTTGTCGTTATATAGTAATTGTAAATAATTGCAATGTTGAGCTAGTAAATATATATGCTTTAAAGCAAGATTGGCTATATGGATTGGACAAATATATCATATCGTTATATTGAGTCATAAAAGCCTCCACCATATTTATTAAAACCAGTTCCGACACGAATATACGACATTTTTTATCCGTCACCAATAAGCGAATCAATATTTTGTACAATGATGTTTAGAAAGCATGTTAGACACAATCGTTAAGAATATCTAAAATAAGTTAATTCAGTTAAAGACACTATGACTGGGTTAAAAGTTTTCAAATATAATGTTAGATATCAATTCAATATAAATATTACAACCATTCAGTCAAAGTGGAGTTTTCATACCACACATAGCATGATTTATAAATGCCAATCCTAAGGAACACATTTGATACATTGATATTTTAACAATAGCATCGCATGGTCACAAAATAAATTATCTTACTAATTTTCACTTAATTATCCATAAACTTGGATCATATCTAAAAGTGCACATGTACTCACCTTGTTGCACGGATTCCTTCGCCGGTTGCCCAGTCGCAGTCTCCTTAATCTGCGCATACTTGGACGAAAACCAACCGGAAGCCACTGATTTCATCGACTTCATATACGAAGAATTACGACCGAACCCAAAACTCCGACTCGCCGCTCCTTGTGACATTCCGCTGTCGGTACTTCCTCCCCTCGGAAGCGTCGACGAACGAGCGCGTTCCGAATCTGTTACGGTCGCGGGCGCATCCAGGAGGTTGTTTTCTGAATTGCTCAGCGCTCGCTCCTTTATGGGACTACCCAAATTGGCGTCACTTTTGGAGATAGGAGCGGTTTGAAATAGGGAGCGTACGGGCGTGGATGTATTACTGAATGGCTTGGCGTTGGTCTGTTGGCTTAAAGGGTCAGCTGATAACGGGGTCATGACTGAAGCAGGGGTCGATGTCACGATGGCATCAGGTGTGTTTGTAGAACTAGAAGTCACTATGCTACCGCCGTTGGAAAACATACCCAGGGGGTCATTCTCCGTCACGGGCGTTCTAATACTATGGGCTGGACTAGTTAACGACTTGACAGAACTGGATGAAGCTTGCGAGAGTCGATCGACTGATACCTTTCGCTCAGCTACTACTTTGGAATGTAAAATGGGCGCCACCTCGCTACCCTCGGCATCAAATACTGTTTGTTCTTCAGTTGGCGATGCGATGACGCATTTGTCATTAAATGCCGATGTTAATGCACTATCCGTAGATTCCTGATTGTCAGCTGTATCTGGTAAACCACTAATGGATTTGTCACTTGATTGTGGCTCTGAAAGCGGGTCGGTGCCTTCTTTTACAGTGTCTGTTTCACTCTCTTCTGTTTGGTTTTCACCGCCACCGAGAACCGAGCCGGCATCTCCACCACCCACTTCCGTTGTTATTGCACTAGATGAACTTTCGTTTGTTGGAACACATGACTGGGGCGAACT
>LQRL01124149.1:0-10007 GCA_001703475.1 Hydroides elegans
GAAACGAAGTGCAGTATGTATGTCATGTTGATTAAATATGTTCTATTATATAATGTCTTATGGTGAGTGTACTGATGCAGCAACAAAAAAAAAACACTCTATTCTTATGTATTTGTTCTAAAGATAAAACAAACTATTTGTGAATTGTATATTAAATGTCTGAGTGAATAAAAAGAAAAAAAACTATGTATATATATTAACTTAATAATCTATATTACACGAATAACATATAATTTAATTGCCTAATTATGTGTAGAGACATATGAGAACCGATATTTTAACTTTTTGTCACAATCGAGGACAGCGAAATAGAATATAAACAACAATTAAACTTAATCCCTTTAAGTTGTTTGATTATTGTTGGCATAAACTAGCAGTCAACTTATAAACAATAAAGGGGTAATTCATCAATGCAAAACTCTCTTTGTATTCATTAGTGTCCCATTGATGGTCCCATTGGTTTTGCACTTAAAATAGTGACGTGCTAAATAACAAAGGTACATTCCCTTAGGGGTTATTTATTAACACGTTGCACAGTCTGGTTTGATATGCTAATTGTATTGTTGTCGACTTGTTCATATCTGATTGGTCATGATTCTATATTTGCCCTTAGCTGATTATTATTACACAACAAAGGAAATGGAAAAAAAACATTGCATCTTGCACTAAGGATATTTATTTCATGTAAATATACTGGTAGTTAGTAACTGTTTGGATTTGAAACAACAAGTTAATAACAATGTTGACATGTGTTATATCTATATGAAAAATATTAAATATGGGAGGAGCTCAAGCTAAATCCAAAGTCGAACCGACAAAATTTAATTTTTATTTAGAAGCAATTGCAAAAAATCTTCATGAAAAAGACTCATCTATGTTAACAGCAGCCATTGGAGGCCAAATAAATGAATGCTTAAGCAAAACAGTTTCAAACCTAAAGTATGCCTTTGTTAGAAATTTTGAACATTTATATACACGTAAACTGATTAGTAAACATCAAGTTCAATTCGACTATGTGCTTGCTCCAAAGGAAACACGGCTGTCTGTGCTCACAAGATGGAGCAAACACTTAGAAATGGAACAGCTTTATTCTTGGATAGTTCCGAACGACTCAGTGTTTGATTCAAACAATGACAACCTAGACAAACATCTTAAAAGCGCAGACATACAATTTGGATACTATAAGAATGCCAATGTGTTTTGCTCTATGAGTGACACAATGAGAGTAGAAATTTCAGCAGAAAGTGATTTTGGTAAATTTTATATACACTCGATGCATCAAGGTATTACAAATGAAATGGATATCGGAATGAACAATATATTTCCTAATGTATGCATTGACCATGAAGATGATTTAACCGTTATCTATTTACATTGGAAAACCCCTCCTTTTCTTTTGAAGAAAACTGCAAATAATACCAGCCAACGTTGTAGACAGTTCTGTGGGTTATCTGCCGAGCTTATCGGGCAAAGTGAGGTTTTACGAATAAAGGTTAAAAACGAAACGGATGCGCTGTCGTTGCTGCAAACATGCAAACAGGGGATTAAAGAAACCAAATTCAAATTCCGTATAGAAAACATAGATGTGGAATCGAATACTATGGATATTTCAGAGCATTATCCTTGTAATGAAAAATTATCTAGTACATTTTCACTATTCTATGCTACTCTAGTATTGCAATCGCGTGGCCTCAAAGCCAAACATGCTCTTCAATGTCTGATTGATTCAAATGAGCTTGGATCTTACAACCCACAGTTATGTGAACATGCTTTATACAAGCTGACTAGGTATTATGAGACTGTACCTGATTATTTTGTCATTCAGCCTATTCACCTCTTAAGAGACATCATTGAAAGGATTTCAAATCACAGGTTTGATAATACAAATAGATTAATGAGAAAGGTGACGGTTACTCCATTAAGAATAGTATTTCAACAGCCAGAGCGAACGGATGAAAACAGATTAATTAGACATTTTGATTCTGATTACATGCTAAATATATGGTTCCGTGATGAAAATGACAGCATGCTGAATGGCATCGAAACCCTGAATAATGATGATACATTTTTTGTTGACACTATTTCAAAACGCTTGTTGAAAGGTCTGAAACTGGGAAATCGTCATTATTATTATCTCGGCGGTTCTAATAGTCAGTTAAGAGAGCATGGCTGCTGCATGTACGCCAAGGACGATAGAGGCAATACATGCGATACTATTAGACAGTGGGTGGGTGATTTGGATTCTATTCGATGTGTTGCACAATATGTTGCAAGATTAGGACTTGCTTTTTCGCAAACAGAATCAAAGATTGTTCTTAAAAAGGGACAAGGACAAATACAACACATTCCAGATATAGAACATGGACGAGATGTGAATGAAAAACCATATTGCTTTACTGACGGAGTTGGAATGATATCTCAGCAATTGGCAAAAAGGGTATACATCTCTCACTTGATTCCAATGATGACTAATATTTTACATTATCGCTCAATATTTTAAAAAGTCCTCTTTTTATTACCTGAGCAAGTATCATCATATTATTTCTATTTAGATATCGAAGACACCTGTAATTCCTAGTGCTTTTCAAATACGGATTGGAGGATGCAAAGGTGTTCTAGCGGTAAATCCAAATCTCAAAGGCGAGATTATTTGCTTGCGACCAAGTATGATAAAATTCAACAGCAACTCATATGATCTTGAAATACAAGATACATCCAAACCTGGTATGATATACATGATGTCTATATGAGTTTTAATTTTGATGAGGGTTAATGCGGCAGCTTAACTTATCTCAATTACTTAATTTGCTACATTCAAGGCACATTCGTTTTGATTAAAAAATATTCAGTTCAACAGACCTAAGGGTTATAATATCATCTTTTTATGGCTAAATTCAATATATTTTTGCAGCGCCTTTGAGGTTGAATCACCAAATTATAACACTTTTATCCCAATTAAGGATAAATGATAGCGTCTTTTTTGAGCTTCAGGAGAAGGTATATAGTTTTTATATGAAGTGTCATATTTGAAATTTGAGAAATGTAGTCAGCCTTATTCACACTTGTGCAAAAACTTATTTTACATATATATATATATATGTATGTTGGAATTTATGTTTAAATGTACCTCAAAAACTTTTTCAGATGATTGAAAGATATTTAAATGCGTTTAGTGACAATGCACACGCCTTTCAATTGCTAAAAGAACAACATATCATCTGGCCTGAAATATTGGAAACATTGAAGGCAAACCACTATAACGTTTTGCAAGACTCGTTTTGTATGAAAATACTTGCTATATGTTTCAAACAATTGCTGGGTTTGTACTCTCGATGTTTAGTTCTGATAATTGATACATGACGGAATTTACGGAATATTTTATCACTGTTAATCTAATAATTTACACAAAGTGGTTAGAGATATTAAGATGTTAAGCTTCTTGACACAGTTTAGTTAATGTTTATGCCAAAATGACTTCAATCGAAAAGAGACTAGAAATTGATTATTTATCGGTATTTTAGGCATATATAAACACATATCATATGTCAATTATATCTCCTGAATCTAATAAACTAAGCCAAAAAATCATGTCTCACTTCCAGCCTTTGCAAACACACTCTATTTGGGGCTTATATGTATTTTCATTGCTCTCAGAAAGGATAAAACGAAAAGCAAGCATTGAGTTGGAACCAAGTAAGGCGCGGAATATGATGGGTATTGTGGACGAAAGTGGCATTTTAGAATATGGACAAGTTTTTATACAGTATTCGTCAGATGTTTGGAAACATGAAAACAATTTGATCATTCTCATAGGTAAAGTATACATATGACCTATTATGCCGATATTCTGCTTAAGCTAGCATCTTTTAAGCGTATGATGAAACTTGCCAGATGTTTTATATTGACATCACAATATATATTTTCTTTTTGATCGGAAACATAATAATTTTGCTCTTTCTGATTGCACTCAACAAAATTCTTCATGAAAAATAAATTTCAGTTGATCTGTATTTTACGAAACTCATTTAGATAACTGAACATTATTGCACATTGTAGTTCGGTCATGTTATTGTCTTATTTCATGAAAATGCAAAATTAAACAAAACAAATCGAAAGAATATTTATTTATAAGTAATCAAAGATAATCCTTTCACACACAATTAGATTGACACGGGCAGATAAGGTACAGATAACGTGTATGTTTGCTAAATTTAATTTGTTCGTACCAAATGGGGTCTATGTTTTAAAGTTAAATCGTTCCTATCATCTATAAGCATAGGCAATATCTTTAGACAATTATAGTTTTGATCAATAAATCTGAAAATTTATTAGGGCAATAAACCATATTTGAATATATGATTTCGACAAACTTAAGTTTATACACCGATTTAAACCACCATGAAAGTCAAATAAACTAAGTTATTTTGAATCCATTTTTAAAAAGGAGCAGTCGTTGTTTCGAAAATGCCTTGTTTACACCCGGGAGACGTGAGAAAATTTATTGCAGTTGATGTTCCTCATCTCCATCACTTGAAAGATGTTATTGTTTTTCCCCAAAAGGTAAAACGAAATATTGAATACTGAATTATGTGTCCTATTTATGTTTATTGAAACACACCTTATACCTTTGCTAAACTCCTATGGTTTGTATCTTTAATTTAGTTTGTAAGCTGATATGTCTAATAACCCAGGAATATACACAAGAACCAACAAATTTAGCAAAACTATTCATGTTTGGTGTAAACGAAAAACACTCAAGAATAATTATGGTTAAAAAAACCATCATTTTATTTGCATACCTACAAGGGGCCCAGACCACATCCAGATGAAATGACAGGATCTGATCTCGACGGAGACCAATACTTTGTTTGCTGGGATACAAGATTGCTTTTCGAAAGAAACAATTTCGACGCCATGCATTTCCCGAGTTCTTCTAAGAAAGTACAGGATCGACCTGTGACACCCGCAGATATGGTAGAAAATCTGAAAAACTACATCATGACTGAAAAAGAAGGGATAATTTCAAGAGCGCACTTAAAAATGGCGGATGAAAAAGGTAAAATTAAGAAAAAAAGAAAAATATAAAGTGATGTTTATATAATTAGGAATCGGTCTCCGAAATTCTGTATTTTCTTCATTGCAGGTATCTTCTCAAACGAGGCCATACAGCTTGCAGATTTACACGCAAAAACTGTAGATGCCCCCAAAACAGGATTTATTCCAGTTCTTCCAAAGAAATTAAAATCAAAATATACACCTGATTTTTTAGAACAACACTCCATTGGGATAACATGTAAATCTGATCGCATACTCGGTAAGCTTTATCGTCAAAGCAAGCGGTACTTTGAGAGTCTTTCACATCAGGGGAGTTTTCCAATACTATTCAATACATATTTCACATGTTCAGAAAAATATTCAAACACAGCGACAAATATAAAGGATAAGTACAACAAAGAGGTGATGGATTTGATATTTAAGTACAGCCTCGAAGATGAAATCGATATTTGGGTGAATAATTTACCCCAGCAAGGTAACAAAAAAGACATGAGAGATAAAAAGAGGAATTTAAAGAATGATTTTAGGCGCATAAAACGAAACATGCGAGATGAATTTAACAACGCTCTTAGACGAATTGCCGGATCAAAGCCCAGAGCGACGACTTTTGATGGCGAAAGGCTTTTGGAGACCATTTTCTCCGTTTGTTACGGGAAATGCGATACTGAACAACAGCAACACTGTTTAGGTTTGCCATGGATTTTTCAAAAGGAAATAAAGTTTTTTCTCGAAAAGAAGCAGTTTCCAATTACACATCAAAGTTACTGTACTGTGGATGTTGTTTCGTTGTTGGTGAGCAATGACTCAAAAGATGGCGTTTTGTATGAATATCTTGAACTTAACAATGACAAACTGACCGCTCAATTTGGCTACTTTGCTTGACTGGTTCCATATATCAATGTCATTCTTCATTTTGTGGCTCATTTCTTGTGACGATCGTTTTGAACGTGTAGGGGAAATTCAACGCTTTGCCACTGGATTCATAGAAATATGTGAAAGACTCCACTTGATCAAAGAGGAAAACAAAGTAGTACCATCATCAACTTTTGCGAATGTATTATCTGTAATTGGAATAGACTACGCATATAAAGAAAATAAAAAGAAAGTGAAGAATAAATCGCTGAGCTACAGGTCATTGAATAAAACCCAACGGGAGTTTATGTCAGACGAAACAGCTACAAATGTAATTGTGCATGTTTTCAAAGAGCTTGCGAAGGAATCAAAATCGCAGTTTGATGAAGCACTCTTGACACCAAATGTCATATACACTACCCAAGAACATATAATCAATCTAGTAGTTGGAAGAGCGCTACATCTTAATAATAAGCCAACCCATCTTATAAGTAATCCAGATGAAATTTGGGTTGAATGTGTTGTCGTGGAAAATACTGTATATGACAGCCTTATGCCTAACATGTTTGATGCAATTAGTATGAAAAAGGATACAAACAATGGAAAATGCGTTGTATGTCTAAGAGGTCAACGAGAAATGGTATCAAAAGCAAAGGAAAAAATTGAGGATATGAATACTAAATCTATGACAACTTTAAAATAGGTCTCATGTATTATATCAACAGATAGAATATATTGTAATATATAATTACATACAGGATTTAACTTAGAACACATTTTGTGGATTTATATTTTGTTCATTTACGTTTGAATTTCTCAGATTGTGACACATCATACGCTTAATCAGATTATTATTCATTTTACCTAAAAATATACCAACACTAGTTAAGTGTCAATATCATTCGATCTATTATCAGATAATTTGTTTAATAAATTGTTAGGAATTTATCTTTTTGTAAAAAGTTTACGATATTTTATTTATATGTGACATGGTGGCCGAGCGACTAAGGTGTCGGAATCTTGGCCAGTGGCCATTGAAATATCCAATAAGTGATACGCTTTGACCATATCATTGCACAACAAACTATTATATTTGTTGTATATAAAAAAAGGTCTGTATGATAACCTTGCTTGTTGAAATCAACAGAGTAACCACTTTGTGTGGAAATCAAAATCGATATACTGTCGTATACATTTTTCCACTTCAACGTTTAGTTAATTTGCTTAATTATACTTTTCTGCGCATGATTCAGATTATAACTTAAACCAATTAAACGTAAAATTATTATTACACATACATATAAGCAAAACAGTTATACAAAAAGTTGTAGTACCTTTTTAAAAGAAATAATCAAGCAATATTTTTTTATATATCCGAACGCTAATTCTAAACCATTTATGAGCTTTAAATTAAATAATATATAAATCATAATAAAGCTCATCCTGAATGCATATTTGAATATGATATTAATTCGTTGTTTCGGATTAAAGACATTTACTTGATCAAAAAAGTTTAATTATTTGAGCTGTTCTTATCAGCTTAAGCTGATCAAATTAAGCTGAAATACTTATATTGTAATTGAAGTGTTTATATATATTTTTTTATCTTGATAATGCTTTTTGTGTAACCATATTTGGGTATAATTCAAATTATTTGCTTCTAGTAAATTACATATACTTAATTTAAACAGTTTAAGCATTTTGCAAGAAAAGCAATGTCAAATTGAAATTAAATTTTGTTAAGAAGATTGGTTATATTTTAAGCATTTTTTATGAGTAATGAATGAATGTTATATTTTAAGCATTTTTTATGAGTAATGAATGTAAACGTCAATCAGACTAGTAATCTAAGAAGATAATCACTGTATAATGAATATGTTGCAGCATTCCGTATTGTACTTCTATGCCCTATTTTATCCGTTATGGTGCAAATTGTATGTATGATACCTATGAAATATACGATTAAAAAATGAAAAAAAGAATGAATTATTGCATTTGAACGTTACACGCTAATGTTCATTACGAATGACATGTGTTTGAGCTTTTGATATATTTTAAAGGGTATTTAAGAGAAAGAACTTGCATTGGGTTATTTTATTGACATTTTCAACACATCGGTACTCAGATACATATTGTAAGATATGTGAACACAATATTACATTTTTTGAACTTACGCAATATCATATGACGTCCGCTTCCCGCACTCCTTTCTTCTTTCATTTCAACGGTGTTTGGGCCTTTAAAAAACCAGAAACATCAAGCGATGGCCCTATAGCAATAGCTAGTTCCTGCATTCTTGAATGCGGGGATATATTTACGATGGTATTCAGTTCACGTCGTTTCTGTTAAGCCATATCCAATTTATTACTTTTTATTTGTTTCCCGTCAATCCAAGTATCTTACTCATAGTGATAGGAAATAAAATGTATATAACCATTATTTTGGACAACATACCTGACATAAAATAATTTGCTTTCCTTAAAATATCCGAATTGTACAGTAATTGTGATAGTTAGTCGTCAAATTATCATTAATAGATTCCATAAGGCAGAGTTATTTTTTTGATTGAATACAGTTTGGAACATTTTAAACCAACCATCAGATATTTAAACAACATTGAACTAACAACAAAATCACTCCACCTAATGAGGTTTACTGTAACAACTGTGGCTACATGGTGAGGTGGTCTTACCTTGAATATAAGGTAAGCCCCGAGGTGGCTAGCCGGTTGTTACAAGGTTATGCAATGCGTGTGTACTGTTGGAGGTCTTGGTTCGTTCTGTTGGGAATCGCAGAGTGCAGCACTATTTATGTCACTTGTGACCTAGTTCTCTTTAGTACACATGTCCGTAAACAAGTACATTATCGGCGTTACACTACCCCCCTTTTAATTTTTTGGAGGTTTGACAGTAAAATTTTAATAAATAAGCTACTCTATAAATCGAATTCTATATATCATTTAAGAGAGAACACATAGTTTAATTTAATCTAAACTATAATTAGTGAAAAAAAATATTTAGGAAAAAAATCTAATTTTACACAACTAACTAAGCGATCATTGTATTAATGTCAAAGCAAACCTATTTTAATAAAAACAAAACCAACAATTAACACTATATACAGCTATACACAACTTATATGATATGATTAGTAGTAAAAATGAAATATGAATAGAGATGAGCAAGTAAAAGCATTTAATGGAAACCGAAAACCAAAAAGATACTCCTAAAATAAAAGCAAAAGAAAGGATATAAGATAGCATGAGAGAGCTTTTTTTTTGGTTATTGTGTGGGTTGATGTGAGTTAAATTAGCTGTTAAATAGAAATATTAAATTGGAAAAGGAAAGATGAATGGCCAATATACTTACATAATAGAACACAAATCAGCTAATTTATTATACAGTTATGCTACAATAATGTTCTAATAATTGTAGTTAATCATTTTATACCAAGCGAACATATAAAGTTAACTACAAAAAGATCACAATAAAGAAATTAGAATTAATCGCCATTAGAAAAGGCTCTCCATTAATTGATTTGAAGCAAATTGTTCTATATAAATTCTTTAGATACTAAATTGAAATATAAATATACACATGTAGTCGGAGGGTGGGGGATACACCATGCATTATGCTAAGAATAGTTAATACAATAGCAAGCAATGAATCACCTAATATTAGGGAGGGGAGCCCCTTTAAATTAACAAAAAGAAACTACCATTAGCTTTTAGACACTATACTACAGTTAAATCTAAAATCTAAGCTTATGTTGCATTAGATGTTAAAGATGAATGGTGTTAATATTTTTTTATAAGAAGTTATCAGATGATTAGTGTAGTTAATGACAGGCGGCGCATTTTCAGCTTTGCCTTCAAGAGTGAATATTGTTAGAATTAGGCGGCGCTTCTGCAGCTTTGCCTTGTTAAGCTTTTTCAGCATTTGAGAGGGGGAGGGGGAATTTATAATTACATTATATAACAAGCGTCCGGAAAATGCTTCAGAAAACTCCGTAAAATTGTCCGAACCCTTTGTTTGTATAATGCCTTTCGATTAAATATTCGACGGAATTAATGAGCTTTTCGTGATCGACCCTATCCTTAA
>LQRL01124161.1:5632-19048 GCA_001703475.1 Hydroides elegans
TTCTTTCCGAACACATAGTAATACTTTGCTAAATCGGCTGGTGGCACAGCCCGAGTACGAATGATACAAAATAGAAACCCAAAACACAAACAGTGCATTCAACTTAAAACCGTTTGACAAGAAACTGAATACATCGAACCTATATTGTATTATATTGCTGTATAACTTCTCATGCTCCGTAAACAATTATCCGACAAAAACACATGTCATATCTTTCTTGAAAGTTTGCTCGTTAACTTTCGTGCCTATAGTCCTTCATGTTTGCGTATTACTACAGAAAAAATGGCGTTCATAATTTCTGGTCGTAAATAAACCACAAATTCTGAAAAAAAAAAAAAACAACTATAGCCACGGTGACTTCGCTTAACAATAATTTCTCATCTACATTCTCGAAATCTACAAATAGGACTGATTACCACTTAAAAACATCGAACGGCTATGGAAGCGAATTCCGACCAAAATAAAGGTCATGGACTGGTACAAAAATTACTTTACATATGTACAAAAAGCAACCCATTACAGTGTGGTTTACAAGGGGAATTTTACACATGATTGTAAGATAATACATGTTTATATAGGGCATGGAATTTTAGTATACACAAAAATGAGTTAACTTCAATTAAAACGATGACAGGTTTGATCAATACAAGCTGTGAAAGTATGTGCAGAGTGCCCGTGTCAGAAGGTGTTAGTCAAAAACCAATAAATGCTGCAAAATCATATTTTTATAGAGTTACCAAGCTGTCATATTACGCAATGATAGTACATATATATATATCTTGTATCCAAGTTTTGACAAGTTAAATTAGAATAATCGCTGGTGAGTATTGTTCTCATATGCTTATGCTGGACCAAAATGAATTTTACACCAAAATAAATGTCAATTAATTCGACTTAGAATATTCACGCCTTTCAATTCATACCACAATGCGGTTACAAAAACAGCCATTAATGTTTTTACAAATGTCCGTTAATCTAAGAACACAAAATGTTATCTTAAAATGTGATTGAGTTTAGACCCAATTATATTAACCTGAAACATTTAAGTGTTTTTAAAATGATTGACAGCGATGGGCGGTGCTGTGGGCGGGATGAGATCCAACAGTGGCGCCGCCTGGCGTATTGACGCATGACTAGATGTAAAAAATAGAAATTCGCAAAGTCGCATTTTTCTATTTTTTCTTATAATGTATCGTCTCTTTTTTACAGGTATAACATGTTTTCTTTAAATAAACACAAAATTTTAAATTTGAAGTCTTCGAATATAGCCGATATGAACTAAAACTATAGAATACCGCTACTTACCAAATTTGATGTATAAAATCTTTTGAATTCTATTTGTATATAACCATAACAAATTGTTCCTACCAATATTACTACAAAATAACTGTATATACATAACACGAGTAAAACCCCATAATCAACAAAGCGACAATGATCAAATGCATGATCACAAACATAGAAACACTTGGAAAACGGTAAAAGCGCATACGCCAGATTAAAAGGCACAGCCTTAAAGAAGCGGTTACATCAGCTCTCGGAAATTGTATTTTCCGGAAAATGGACGTACATGAAGGATAACGCGGAGACTCGCCATTAAAGCGAAACCATGGTTTTGTGAAGGGTAGTTCTGTAGCATAAACTTTTTCCTATAGTTGTTGCATTGGTCTCGATTCGACTATACATAGTCCATAGAGTCTACAGAACGCGGTATGGAGTCTACTACAGGTGTCGTCGCTATGCTGCCGAAAGATCAGTCGTCGCTCTTTCCAATGCGCGCCTTCCTCACTGTTGAGAAAATCATAACAGCAATGTATCATAAAAAATCTAATAATGGAAAACGTAAAGTCAAAACAAATTCAGAAGATCTAAAAAAGTGATTGTTTAACCAAATGGCCTCAGGTGTAGAGAAAAAACTCACGACCAAATTCGATTTGTTTGTTTGTCTCCATCTTTAAGGTCCCTATTTCGCTTAGATCATGAGCAATTCATAAATGAACATAACCCGATGGACTATATATCACATTTTGCTATTCCCATATTCACTCACGAAAACCTCTAGCCACGCACCTGTATCGTTATTGCGCTGGATGTACTCGAGCACGCGCAGACGCGACCCGGGGATCTCGAGGAAAATGCCGAACTTGAGGAGCGTCGTGTTCTTCTGGCACAGGTCAGCGATCTTCGCTTCTACCTTGTGGCCCAGGATGGACGGCCTCTGTCGAGTAGAGAGAATTCAAAGATGTAATCAAACAATCCAGGCGCGCATACAGAGCCATAAATCATGTGAATTCTTTGAGATGATTATTCAGATTTCGGGATAGATGAGCCAGGACGGTAAGCGGAAATATTAGCTTTGGGGAAGTGCAGAGCGGAGGTTCAGAAAGGGGTGGGGATATACGGACCTGGTTGGTGACCCTGAACTCGGTGAGCGTCTGGTTCTCGTTGATGGCCGTGAGCAGCGCGACGATGCCTTCTCCGCTGATGTAGTTCGACTCCATGCTCAGCGACTTCAATGTGTTGTTTTCTTTCAAGGCTTCGGCGAAAGCCTTCAATTTGAGAGAAATGGAAATGATGTATTATAATAATACACTAGGTTTTCATACATGAAGTATATGATTGATTACATCACTTTTTCCATGGAGTTTTCAATGCGTCGAATGAAATAAAAAACTTACTTTTCCTAAAATTAAGTTACCGAGTAAACAAAAAATTGCGAAATTCAAAAACCAATGGTATCAAAAGAGACAAATATATAGGCTATTGATGAAACAGTCAATCGACAATTCTTATCACCCGGACGATAGATAATACACGTTACCTTGGCAACTTTGTCGGTGGCGCGCGTGTTGCACATGTGCAGCTCCTCGAGCTTCGTGTTGGTCTTCAGGGCTTCTCCGAATTCACGAAGTCGCTCCAATGGTATGTTCTACAACAAACGAATATTGCGATTATGCGTATATTGTATCATATTCATATTGTTACCCAAATGAATACAAGTACGATGCATTATGATTTGTATAATATTGATTTATAAGAAAGTTGCCTTCGACTACGATGCCATGAAGTTGAAATCTATTCCAAATCGGAGATTCCCTCTATTTATACCTTGATGTTGTTAAGGTTGAGCACAGTGAGTCCGGCGTCGTTGCTCTTGATTTTCTCCAGGCTCTCATCTACATCAGTTTCATTAGGAACCACTTTGTCGAAGAGCTTGAAGTTCTCGTGCTTGGCAGTGCCTAGTTACAAACAAAGCGGGTGCTCGAGTTAACATTACATCACAAAGATTTAAAATATAGAGAGGAATATAGATAATATACACATTTACTATTATATACTTGTACTAATCTGGTCAATTTCACTCTTGTAAATGTAATTATACGGACATATTCTAAGGTCAGTCGTTGTAAAATATTTATAAAATGATTATATATTGGCCTTACCCATATACACTGAGGGTACATTTGTAACACGTTTAAAACTTATGAAATGGTTTAACAAAATATGCTAAAAAATAACAAAATTATGTAAAGTTATGCAGTGAAATAATATTCACATTTTTTTTCTTTATCTTATTTCGTATGATTTAGTGCGACGTTTTTTTTTTCACTTTTAATAGAAATGTCTTATATTCATCCATAAAACGTATTCTTCGATTTCTACAATTTCATAATTTTGTCACAAAATGCATTAGATTCAGCATACCAAAAAGGAGTGACAAAAATAAATAGGTTTCGCAGAAAAAAAACAGCCATAACACAACACAAAAAAGGGTTAAAACCAAGCAGACATATTATATAGATATCTGGTTTGAATCTTTAGTGGTACAGCACCGATAAAAGTTTAATTCATAACAAAAATTTTAAGCGATTGGTGGTCTATTATTTCGTTTTTATTCCTTACAATCAATTCAACTTCTTCAATTGAATTTTACATAACCCGAGGGTGCAGGAGACAGACATATTGTGTTTTGTAAACGTATAAAGTGACAGTTGTGTATTTCATAATAATTGTAGCCGTGCTTCAGTTTTTTTGTTAGTTATAAATTAGATATGTCGGTTAGTGCACTATTATATTATCTATACAAAACAACATGGTTTGATATGTGAATTATCTAAATTAGTGACTGTAAAGCTAGCAAAGTTTTTTTTTTATTTCGGTAATGAAAAGCTGGTTTTTGTTTTTTCTTTCAAAATTTGCTTAATTGTCAGCATGTATGGAACAGGGCACGTAATCCGTGAACTCACACGAGCATTAGTATCGACTGATGAAGGTTCTCAGTTCCTTTTAATACATTTACATAATTTGTAAATGCATCTTTCCATGTCTTTTATTAAACATAAATAAGATATCTGATCAAAATACGAGCAAAGTGATTGTTCTTGAGAAAATATCAAACCATGATTTAGGGTGAAATTCCCGTTAACAACACTTTATAAGACCAAAGGAAATAATATATTATAGGTTAATATATGTGTCAAAGGGGTGAGGATAAAATGAAAAGCAACACTCAATATATTAATAAACTGGCTTACTTGTCAATGCTGAAAAGGAAATAATTCGGTAGAACCATTAGCGAAACATGCAAGTACGGGTGACCAAAAACGATTTAACAAATGCACATAAATGATAAACATATGCTTTTATTTCTATGTTCTAAATGGTATTTTTGTAGAAAATGCCATTTAATAGTTTCAATTATTTCCATAAAACACTACCAGCTCCATGCGTCATACAAAGAAACAGTTACGAACAGTTACGGATAGTTATGTTAAAGCAACATCAGGTAATAACGTGACATATTGTATCAGATCACTTAACGAGAATTGATAACAATGATAAAATAAACAACTGCTAGCAAGCAAGCAGCATCATGTGATTTAAAGAATGTCCTGGAAACCATTTTCAAGGAATAACTGGACAAAGGATACGCATTTCATCTATAAAACTCCAAAACATGAACTTTTTCTACTAGGTCCATAAACTTACATTCCAAACTAATGCAATGAAACAGAGATGGGTTTCGAACTAGGGTAGAAATTCGGGAGGGAGAAAGCAAAGGAAATGCTTACCTGAGAAACCGGAACCGGGTTCAGAGAGGGTCTCTCTCTTTTCGACGAACGCCTGGTGATACTGTACTTGATTCAACATTCCATGGAAGCCCAGGATGGCTGAAACAGAATAATATATCAATCAATACTTTAAAACATTCAGGACATATATATAGTTTTCCTTTCAGGTATCTGCCTCACTATTCGACTCTAAATTAAGATTGACACATGAGGACTAACACAATTTATCTGCCAATATCCATCTCAGGCCCACTGCTCCTCCCTTTACCCGCACCTTTCCTTGATACAAACCCTCCCCTAGGCGCCCACAGATACTATTCCACGTTAGGCCCACTCTCCACCTGCTTTTCCCATCCCCAACTCCCTCATTATTGCAAATCTTTTCCTCCTTTACTTCCTTCACACCCCCACCCATTTCAAAACATCCCCCTTCCCCTATAACTATACCAGCAAGGTCGACCAGCTCCTCCTCAGTGGCCTGTTGCAAAACATCGTCCCACTCTGTCTCAACGTCTTCGTCGTCGTCGTGCAGTTTCACTTTCTCCGGCTCCTTCGGCTTATATACCTTGCCTTAAAGTATAAAGGAAACAGTTTTAAAGGGGTTTGCAAGTGTAGATTGATAGAATAGATGATGTGTTACATTATACAAATGATAATAGATCAGAAGATGATGGGCGAATCAACAGTGATTTGACCATGCCCTTCTACCTAAAGCCTAACAAGGTTAGGTGTCACCCAACACCTTGGGTAGTTTTTGATTGATTAAGTACGTTTTGCTTTCAAATTAATTCGCACCCCTTTCAACATTTTATTATGACCTTCTACCAAATTATTTAAAAATACTACCTCTGATTTCCTTAACGTATGGCTTAGCATCTTCCCAGTCCTTCTCCTCTCTGGCCGTCTTTTCGAGGTAGTCGAGCAAGTCCTTCCTCTTGAACGGACCAGTCGGTTCTTTATCGGTCTTGTAGGAGCAACGCTGGTTGGCTGGGATGCAGGGGTCCTGCAATTTAAGGCGATATATTTTTAGCTAATGGTTTCATGGACCAAACATAAAGAATATTTCTGAGTTAATCAAATATTGGTTATAATAACAAAATATTCAACATCTCCTTTCATTAAGCGGTGGAAGAAAAGGACCAACTTCGATCACATATCATGAAGAAGGATCCTACTTTCCAAATTATTGGTATCATCTACGTTGCCTCAAAACATGGGAATTTCGCCAGAGCACACAGCGTAAAACTCTCCAAAGTGACATAATTACGTCCATCTTTATGGACACTCCAATCTTGAGAACATATCGAAAGGCTTAGGTTTTTCTTGGCAACGATCGCTTCAAGTGCATCATTTTCTGAAACACTTCAGTCTGTCGACATATAGAACAATGAACAAATTTTGATATTACCTAAAGACATGCTAATTGTTTTTTTTTTTTTTTCAAACAAATGACAGACAACTATGGAACTGTGGAATAGTTGTTTGCATGGCTAATAATTATCTGTAAACTTGTTTTGGGATTGAAAAAATCCTTTGCCATTAATACCAAAGCTGTATTCCCATACACACTGGGTTTATTTTAAACATTCACGAAAGACATCTCTATCAATCTCAGCATTGAAACGGAAATATGAAACACTGCGTCATCTGAATTCTATGACGTGCCTAAAACCTGAGACACAACGTATGGACCTTTAGGAAAAGAAAAGAACACAAGCAACAAATTTGAAATTGTATATGTAAATTCAAAATTCGCGGGAACCGGGTTAACGTTTGGTATTATGACTCTGTTTCATAAGCTCCTTAAAGTCCCACAGAGATAATGTACACGGTTATGAGACTAAATTATTAAGCTAAATTTACGCGGGAATTTCAACACTTTTGTTCAAATTCAGTTTTATTTCATAACTCTTGTACCGCCCATTCAAACATGTATACATTTGAAATATCACTGTTTATTCCCTTCGCTAGGAGGGGATTTGAGCATCGCCTTGACCCAAACAAAGCTTTTTGGCGGTTGCAAAAGCTGTTGTCCTTGTGAACAGTTTCAAGAGCACCCGATGAGACTATGTGAGTGGTCACCGACTCTAGGCCACACACATTCATCATTAGTCATGTTGTTGAATGTCATTTTAAAATTCAATAGCTTCTTTTTAAGCCGTTAACATATTTGACTGTATTTAAAACGGCTATTGTGAGACACGACATGAATATGTATCCATCTATTGTTTAAGTGCATGGGAATTTTTAAAGTCTTTTTGGGTTTGGTGTGTAAAATTATTAAAACAGCGGGTTGAGCGTAACAGAAAGCCATTGTCAGTGGACAATTTTGTAAAGATGCGTTAAATTGCGGTTAGCAAATGTCAACTAAAACTTCGTTGAAATTAAGGGCAAAACTAATGACATTTCAATTTAGGTACAAAGTTATCTGAACCATGAGACCCCCTTGGGAGACAATACAAATAAGAACTATGGGAATAAATTACAAAGTAGAGAAGCTAAATATATTTTTAGTCTGATTCATGACATTATTGGAATTTATCATCTTGGTAGTTTCGAATGAATTCTGTTTGATTCAGCATACAAACTCTACATTGCGAATAATGCACACTCAGAATCAGATGTTGAGATTGAAACGCCTTTACATATCCGAATACCGTTATTTTGTCCATAGTATTCAAATAAACGAGACCCATCTTATGATTGAAATACAATCTTATTATTATTAGTATTATTTGTTATTTATAGGCGCTTACAACAGCACACGAAAAAATATAAATATTAAACTAGAATCATGCATTTTTCAAAACTGTAACTACTAATCTAACAATATGCTTTATGAAACAAGAACGTTTTTAATTTCTTTTTGAAAATCTGCAAATCTGCCAAAAAAAAAGCAAACTTACGTCAGGATCGATGAGTTCGTCCTGGAGTTTCTCGAGTTCCTCCGGAGTCAACTTAGCGAGCAGCTCATCGAGGTCGACGTCCGCGTACGGGTCAGACTTCTTCCTTCCGAATTCAACGTCAGCCATTTTTTGGGGTTTTTGTTTCTTTTTTATATGCAAACAAACGCTTTTGTATCCACTTAGGAACGAGGTATCTTATCCGAGTTTGCTAAATGGAGTTGTGAAATTGGATATCCACACACGTGCGACCGAAAAATGCTTGGGTTCTCTAAACGTCTTGTGTGGAATCTGAAACGAACAAATGAAAAATCGGAAATGAATTGATGAAATTGACAATAGAATTGGCAAAACACGAAATGCAGTGATTTGCCAAATATGCGTTTCATTGTGTGAACATTTATCCAATATTAAGCTATATTGTTTAAAAAATAAGACCAAAATATTGAACAGCAAAGTATGAATAGAAAGTTAAATTGCAAAAAAAAATATTTCAAATCGCATTAAACTACATGTATCTTTTGATTAAGGAACTTATTACTACTTGTATTGTTAATTTTACGTTTCACTTATCCGATTCACGCGTAATTTCTGTACCAGGTCTATTAACATCAATCTATTATAAACACCAACCGATGGGAAATATCCGAGATTTTTTTTTAATTTCGGGGTTACCTAGTAATTTATAAACTCACGAGGCTATTACATCAATGTTATGAAAACAATACCGTATAAAAAGCAGGGTGACAGTTACGGTGTCACATCGCTTACAATGTTAATGACTCCCGCAGTCTATGTCCCTGGTGCCATGCAATACGTTTATAAATCAAACATGTACAATATAGAACTGAATATAATACATGTACATTTTTTTTAGATGCATCAGTCATAAACGCTGTATGTATGCACACACACGGTCCCCCATTAACTTAATTGGTCGGCAATTAGTGGTGAATCGCGTAAGGACCGTTACGAGTTTGGCAGAGGAAGGTGAGTCTGATTTATGATGCGACACTTGAAACCCATTGCTCTATTATTCATATTTCAATGACACACTTAGGTCGTTTTCCAAGTTTTTTGTTGTCGTTTTCAATATTTTGTCGAGATTTGTTGGCAAATTCTAAGCTTGTCCCTGGGGGTGTGGGTGCGTTTTTTTTCAATCGATACAAACCGGGCTCGTTGTTTAACCATCTTCGTATTTAGTGTAACTAAATGGGTGTAAATCAACAAAAGGATGATATGTAAATGAATTGGGTGATGAATGTGTACATCGTCGCATGAATTATGCACGCTAGTACTTTGATTTTGTACATACTGTGAACACCTGGTCTTCTTGCAATTATCGTATTGAGTACTGAGGTATAATTATTGATTGAGTGATAATCCAGCATCATGTTTTCTGTTTTGATAGAGTAACGTTTCTGCTGGTTTTTCAACTTGAATATCCACTTATATCAGTCATTTACATACTACATGTATATCATAATGAGAACTTATGCAATTCAGGGATTAAAATTGGTCGATATCTTTATTTAGTTTTTATTAGACAAGTTTGTCATTTGCATTCTAGGTTTAAACCACATGCATTGGTTAGTATGAAATCCAAAATATAAGAAACAATCTACCTGTAGTAAAAGAAGAGTTGGCAAATAGCGTTCACCAGTGTTTCACTTCAAACAAGCAGCAATATTTGATTTCTCACAGACAACTTTCTTGAACCAACCTTTGAGCCAGATCATATACTTACTGCGTTCCAAATTATGTCAATACAAAGCAAATACTATCCAGAAAAGGTATCATTTCTGATCATTTCATCCCTCTCACTATTTCTCATTGCGCATGGCGAAAAAAAAGAGTATTTTCCCATAAAGAAGCCAAGTATCTAAGTTGAGGATGTAACCTTTTCCTGTACTCACAAGTTTGACCCAAGATGCGAGAGAGATTGTTGTTGATAAACGGCCATGAGTCGGCTGCCAGAAATCTCGAGACTCGCTCGCTACAAAACAGTGGTGTACACGCATGACTCAAGGATTAGCTGCACGGCGGCTGCTGAGAAGGCGGCGTAAATACACACGGAGTGCAACAAACATTATATTTTGCAACTTTGTTTTGTTTTCTCATTAGTTGTGCACTCGATATAAATATCAACTGTTTTTGGTAAGCAAGTGAATGAAAGGGAGAGAGGAACAAAAAAAGAAAAGTGTCCATAAATGCAATGATATTCAAATATATATGATATTCATATATCATATGTAACGTTTCATGTAGGGAAGATGAATGCTAATTTCATGAATGAATTGTATAATTAAATCTATATATTAAGATTTATCCAATCGCCGTTATTTTCCATAGCATCGCTATACACAATTCTTAAATTGAAACACTTTGGATCAAATATTGTATTTGACTAAAACAATATTTGCTTTCAAATTGAGCACTTGCATTAATATTAGTGTGTTTAAATATCGGGTAGAGACAACTTTAAGGGACATAAAAACTTATAACTTCAGTTTCTAATTCAATTGTTTATTTTGACATTCTTTCATAACTTTAATTAATTAAAATTTGACCAAAATTAAAGTAGAGGAAAACACTTCCGAGGTCACTTATTTATGATAATGAAATTGCATCAAGTCACCTGGTTTTTAATGCAGATATAAACATCATCATTTCCTTAGAAATGGAATCTTGACTAAGGTGCACGACATATGTGTATGAAGGGTCAAGGAGCTGTGATCACGAAACACAATCTCAACGCACGACCTGCAACCCTCTTGACTTTTTTCATTAAAAGGTAATCTCGACAACGACACCCGTAACCTCGATACGCTAAATATGTATTATTTTAAAATGTTTTGTTAGAAATTAGACCTAGAAGAAATATACACACTACAAACGATGGTAAAGGCTATTAATCTCAAATTGGTGCATTTATACATGTGTGTTTCTTTATCTGCTACACTTGCGCAATTGAAACAACTATTCAATATAGATTTAAACCCTGGCCAACGCATTCTAGTGCAACATTGATTTACTTCCTCTGAGCAGAGCATTTTTATATGAAAAACTAAAATACATGTAGTTTTACTGCAATCCCTAGTTTCACATTGCGCAAAAAAAAAAAAACATTAAATACTCGAATACACAAACACTAAAAGTTACTTGTGCATATGCGACATGAGTTTGGCTCACTATTGGTTATTAAAACCTGGCCACGGATAATGGGCCGGACGAATTCGGTAATTTATCATTTAGCTCTAAATATCCCATGAAAAGTATTTATTTCCCACCTATCCGTATCGTAGACATGAACGTGTATTTAGAGTTACATATCATGCCAGATGGTCCTAACTCGATTTGTTTTAATACCATGAACAGCGAACCCCTCGAGTTTGTTTCATCACACCCCTACTCAGGCGTCACAATTTCTAACGACGAAAGCTGGGGGTACCGGTATACACATTAAACATTCTCTCGCATGTAAATACATGGGGAAGTTTAGTTGGAACACCGTCAAAAGTGGTAAGGTCAATTACAAGAATGGAATGAGGCGGTTTAGGATTTCGTGTGATCGCCCTCGTCCCCCCCCCCACACCCCCTATCCCACCAAACAGTATGAATGTAGACATATATGCACTTTAAATGCTGAAAGATATAGGGGGCGTTTATATAGGCAGTGTGTGACTTAAGTTAAGCGGTCGCCCGATGGCCAACGGCTCCCTAAAACCCCGTCGGCGGATTTAAAAATCCGGTGGTCCAAATGGACTATAACATAATTTCCCTGTTTTTTCCCTGATTGATAATGAAATTCCCTGATTTTCTCCAAAAAAGGTCCATTTTCCCTGATCAACCCTGATTTGAAAACGGGATTTTAAATTCCCTGATTCTCCCTGATCTTCCCTGTCGCCGATCTCCCTGCCTCGTACTAGACGCGATTTATCCCCTTAAAAATTGAAGTACACGGGTAGACATCATATAATCTGGACATACACGGGTGGACATAATATGAACTGGACAAATTATGAGCGCTGAATCTTTAACTAGTCATTTTCTTTCGCATCGTTTCACAGATTTAATGTATATTTTGATAGTGTTTAGATCTCTGAAATATTAAAATTACGAAAGAAATTTGACAATATAAAATCCGGCGCTCATATTATGTCCAGTTCATATTATGTCCACCCCTGTAATATGAGCGCTCATTTTAAGACGGTCAAATTTTCTTTCGTGATTAAAATATCTTAATGGTTTTAACACTATCAAAATATATATTAGATAATAATTTATAGATGTGTTAACTTTGAAACCAAATGTTTTGTACGAAATAAATTTGACAGTTTAAAAAACATAGGGCATCAGAGATGCAAAGCCCCCAGCCTAGGCAAACCATTCTTTAACACGAATATTTGTCAATCAAAAGACGCCGGTCAAAAGAATATCTTTCTCACAACAACTTTCTTACAAGGTCTTTCTGACAAGGTCTTTTTCACAAGGTCTCTCTCACAACGTCTTTCGCACAACTTCTTTATCATAATGTCTTTCCGACAACGTCTCTCTTACACCGTTGCACTAACACATTCGTCCACCCAACGTAGTCCTCACAACGTCACAATATACGCGTAACCTGTCTGTGCTGCACAAATATCCCAATATATCTCAAATTCGTCTAAGTTCAGTACACTGATTTTTTTCGAAATTTTTGTGATCGATCAAACTGAAACCTCAACGTTGCACATCGGCAATATATATTCATTCACTGTGTGAGGTTTCAGAACCCTAGGTCAGAGATTTCATACCAAAGTGTCGCGGACAAAGTGTTGTATAAATATCCTAAAATATCTCAAATTCGTCTAAGTTCAAACCCCCGTAATTTCGACAATTTGGTCGATCAAACTGAAACCTCGACGTTGCACAACTGCAATATATATTCTTCCACTGTGTGAAGTTTCAGAACCAGAAGAAAGGCTTCATACCAAAATACCGCGGACAAACTACTATATCTCAAATGTTAACAGACGGACAGACAGGCGGACGGAATGGGGATAGCAATAGCCCTCAGCTAAATTGGTTGGCTTGGGGCTAATGAGCGCTTATATCATGTCCAGTTCATATTTTGTCCACCCTTGTACCCGTTTCCAAAACTTCCATTTTGGGAAAGTTCGAGAAGGCTTATAAACCGGTATTTACAGTTCCAAACTGTGCATATTTTAATCTCGCGTATTCATCTATGGGGACTAGGCACTGCTACTGCATAAAAACAAGGAAGTATTTGTGAAACACGAACAGGCCCCAACCGCCCCCAAACTCGAAGGGGTATGGGTTTTTGTAGATCTAAAATATGTTTTCTATAAAAACCGCTATTTTTGGCCAATTTGACAACTTCCGGTCGGGTGTTTTTTGACCGAAATGGTCAAAAGGCACATTTACGGACCAAGACCTTT
>LQRL01124163.1:4181-15470 GCA_001703475.1 Hydroides elegans
AAATATAAAGAGTGTGCATAGGGTATGATTTATAAGAGCTTTCTTAAAATTTAAAGAGTGTGCCTAGGGTACAATTTATTGCGGCTTTATGATATGTAACTTAATTGAGACTCGAGAGAGAATATATATATGATTTAGCTTTACTTTGCATGTCCGTAATGTGCTGATTTTATGTTTATTACTACTGATTATTTCTATCTGCAACTGAGGTTATGTATACTAATTATTATGGTTATAACTGGAGCGGTAGTTTTATTATAATAAGTAGAACAAATTATGCATACATACTTTTCTAGCAACTTTTTTATTTTGTGCTTATGCTTAACTTGTTACTTTAAGCCCAATGTATCAGCTTCAAAATATAGGGATTATGTACATGTTATGGTTTTATGACTAAGAGGAATCACTGACTACATTTATATGAAATCATCAGTGTTGTGTTCTTCTTATACTTAACAAATTAATAAAAATAACAGTATAAAAATTGTACTCCTCACATGATAAATATTAAACTCTCAACAAACACTGCCACTAATGTATTTTTGCGAGTGCTCTTATATGATTAAATGATGGGCATTCTCATATGATTGTTATTGTTAATTTTTATATGCACAGTAAAGTAAATTATCATATATGGCTTATATGGTAATATACATGTATATCTAACATCTACATGAAAACAAAAGCAACATATAAATGCTCGCCTCTATGTAATTTCGGCTTCGTCGACTAATGCATGCTAAGGCACCGATTCTTAATTATATGTGTATTTCACATGTTTGCGTTTTAAGTAAAGCTCAAAGTCATTTATGAAATTATAATATTCAAGATTTCTATGCTGTTTAAACATTTCTTATAAACAGAAAATCACAACTTTTTCTAAAACAATCAAATCGAACAAAAGTAATAGGATAAATGGATGGATGGATGGAATATGGAATATGGATGAATACAAAATATCGTGTATATGATCGCCGATAGGGTTCAAAGAATGTGAAGGAAACCAACATTGATGATATATTTACGATATCTATCACTTTATTTATAAATAATGAATACAAATTGTACAAATATAAAAAAAAAAGAAAATTAAAGCGCTTAGTTCATATATATTTACATTTTAAAAACTTTTAGTTACAATGAATCGAATTATGATTGCATTCTTGAATGTATGCCTTAAACTTTGAATAAATTTTAATTAACTTCAAAGTGATTTCATTAGAACATGATTTATTCATATAAATGCTTGAATAATAGAGAATATTGTATAATTCTATTATGACAAATAGGTAAAATAGAATGAAATTTTAAAAGTTTTTTTATCAAGATTATTCTGAAAAATTAGTTAAATCACACAATTGTATTTACGTCACACAACTGTATATCACATTTAAAGAGTCAGGATATTATGATATGAATTTTCATGTTGACAGTCATTGTCAAAGTTCGTCGGTTTGAGGCCATAAGGCTGCTTGCATATCATAGTATAACGCACATGTTCCCATCTCCACCGTGTCCTCCACCGCCACCGCCTCCACCGCCGCCGCCGTATGATCCTCCACTGCCATTACCATTATCATCGGAGGGAGACATGCTTGGAACTGGAAATAGAATGAAAAACATGTTTTCATTATCTTTTTTGTCATTATTCTGTTGCAAATTTATCGAAAAGACATGACAGCCATGTCCAGGTCATCTTAGTTATCGGTTATCTATTATTTAGCCATATAAAAATTACATATAGATAAATTGTATCATTTTTTTACATTTAGACACAGAAGAGAGGTGAGTCAACGCAGTTTAAATCGCACTTTTAATTATTTTAGCTTTGTTTGGCCTATCAATTGCATGTGTGACATAGGGATTTAAATCATTGTTTATATTGCCTCATATGATGTAATTTAATGTATTTAATGTATGCATTGTATCAAGTTATGAGCTTGTTTGGATTGATTAAATTTCTACTTACATGTAAAGCTAATGAAAACGAAGACTATGTCCTTTGATGTAGAAGTATTTCGCACAATATGATTATGAAGTCCTATCAGATTTACCTATTTATACATTTTCGTTTTGTCTTACAAACTTGTATAACCAAATGGTCGAATCATAGAAAGGAATCATCAGAAAAAAGTCCATTATATCATTTTTATTTAGTAAAAGATATAACCACTTATTGATTAAATCACTCTATGATAGGTATGGGTTCTTGATGACGGACAACTCGTACACTATGTCTAAAATTGAATAGCGGTTTATAAAGTTCTAGACAAGTCAGTTTATTTTTTTGTCTCCATATAATATAACACGAAATAACATTATAATATTACACATGTAATAAACAATGCATATTTTTGTTATTCCCCATGTTAAACTAGATATACACATGTATATGTTTTATTATCGATCATTAAGATATATTTGATCGAGCTGGTTATATATAAAAATATACCACCCTATGTTATAACATTTTTTTGTTAACCCAGAATACTTTTATGACTTAGTTAGGTGCATCAATAGGAGCAATTGAATGATGACAGACAAGGTTTAGTGTTTATGTGAAATTAGGTCAATGATTTGTTAAACATATACTGCCTTATTTTACTTGTCCCCCAGTTATTCGTATTTAAGTTGTTTGGAAACGCATCCTGCATTTTAAGAAATAAATAAAGATTTGGTTGTAAAGTTCAACAGAATAAAGGGTCTTACAACCATACATTACACGTGATAATCTGAGCAATGAATTACGATGATATTGCTTTATGATATGCTTGTGCGTCCAATATGTACCCATATGGGTTTTTACTATTTGTTGTATATATATACATATTAATTATGCAAACGTATATGAACATTTTCTCTGATTCATACCTATAAGAGAGAGAAAAATGAGGCTTTTTAATAAGCATTTACAGTTAAACCTCTCATATCGGATTATTTTTTGCAAATGAAGATTAGCAATGCTTGGCTTGTGCTTTTGCATAAAATTTGCATATATCAATGATTTAAAGGCTTAAACTGTACCAAACAAAATTGATTTCTAACATTCTACCGAATTTATTGTAGCAACCTTTGGATGACACAAGCAGTGACAGTAAGCAATTTTCCGCATAAAAAATATGAATTTTGAGTATTCGACTGTACTAGAATTCGGGTGATTTACTTATTAAATAAGTCACATCGTTCTTTGTTAAAATAAAATATGTAATATGTATAAATTATGAACATTTTCTCTGATTCATACCTATAAGAGAGAGAAAAATGAGGCGTTTTAATAAGCATTTACAGTTAAACCTCTCATATCGGATTAGTTTTGCAAATGAAGATTAGCAATGCTTGGCTTGTGCTTTTGCATAAACTTTGCATATATCAATGATTTAAAGGCTTAAACTGTACCAAACAAAATTGATTTCTAACATTCTACCGAATTTATTGTAGCAACCTTTGGATGACACAAGCAGTGACAGTAAGCAATTTGCCGCATAAAAAATATGAATTTTGAGTATTCGACTATACTAGAATTCGGGTGATTTACTTATTAAATAAGTCACATCGTTCTTTGTTAAAATAAAATATGTAATATGTATAAATTACACGATTGATAATGATACATTTATCTTTTCAATTAAGTTTTGAATGAAATCATATTCATTTTAAATTGTGGTCCATATTGCCACTCTGACGTTGAGTATCCTGGTTTTATCTTAGGTTTTGCTAGTGTGGAGTTACAATAAATCTATAAGAAAATAGAACTTATCAGGTCATAAGTGACAGTAAATAATTATAAATCTAATTAACAAATATAAAATGGGTAGCAAAAAGATCATTAAGAATCATTAAAAATCATGTTCACTAGCTTTTCTACCTCAATCTCTCTGTAATCAATATGCCACTAGTGTTACATATATATCATGTTTCTTGCTTTTGCCGGATCTATGGCATAATATTATACTTAGAAATAAAAATTGATACCGCAAAAAAACCGTGCTTTTGCTTCGGATCAAATTGTTCATCATTATCGCGTGTTGCGCCTTTGCCTATTGATTTCATTTATTGTAATAACTAAATAGCGTAGTATTGATAAATATGTTTTAAAAGATTTAATTAAACATTCTATTCGGAAAAAAACGTTTATAACCCTTACGCTGCTTTGCATTGGAAAGCGTTTAGAAATATATTCTCGACATCTTTTGACAATCAATAACCAGATTAAAACCGTATCGAAAATATTATTGTACGTATATTTTTGAACAAAATGACAAAAACAAACAAAATGACTAAAAGCACGAAATGACCAAATAGATACAATGTGACCAAAATACCAAGGAACTAAGTGATCAAAAAGGAACAAAGCTAAGAAGTACGAAGTTGTATAAGTACGAAGTGACCAGAAAGCGTTTCAACCATGGTTGCCGCATTCGAGACACAGCAATTCAAATGTCAGCTCGTTAATCTCATTAATCATATGTAAGACTGCCTTTGCTGTAGTTAAAAAAATATGCATAAGGTTACCGTATGAATCGTCATCTGACGAACATTAGAAACACCACTGACTGACAGTCAAACTCAAAGGGTGTTCAATTTTAGCATGAGTGATGATTTGATGCATAGCGCTTATACTAACATGAAGAGACACATTCACCTTTATTAATTTTAAGCGCTTAATATATCAATCCATCGAAACGTTTTGTTAGAAGACTTAAGCTTTGAACTGTACCATATAAATGACGAATTACTAAAGCGCAGCTGAAAGAAAGAATGAAATCACCCAGAATAACGGATTCACGAAATCTGATGTTTTCACACAAAAAATAAACAGATAAAGAAATATATAATGTGTTAATACATCATCATGTATATCAAAATGATCATTTCGCAAAAATACTTCTTCTGATCTGAAATGTAACTAGAAAAAAGGAACAACTGCAAACATAGACATTAACTTAATAAAATCGTCGATTGATCTCGTTTTATTTTCTGCATTTATATAACACAAGTTACAAAGCAAAACTCTGTGTTTGAAAAAAATATATATATAATAAACACACATCGTGACTATTGCATGCATGTACGTACTATATCACATTGATTACGCTTGATAACACTTATCCTACTTAAATATATACATAATAAAACAAACGGATGTAATGCTAAATGCAATAAAACCATATTTTGAATATACATTGATTTAAAATCAATCATAACATCCCTGTTAAAGTATATAAAAAAAGTTTGATCATCAAAAAAAAACATGCATGAAATGATTATATAAATGCAAGTTATATCAAATATATAGTGTATATCATAAATGATCAATTGGGATATCGGGACACTGGTAAACAAACCACAAAAGTCGTTATATCCTGAATGCTCTTATAAACGAATTCATAAACTCCCGTTAAAACTGCGTTGCATTGCGGAATATGACGCGGACACACAACTTAACACGCGTCTTATACGCACACACGACTCTTCGTGTCTTTTCGAATCGATTGACACACCAGTCAAGTGCTGACGATCTTTGTGGTTTACCTGCCTTTACGGTTTTTGGTAGTCGTCGTCGTGATCGAGACTTCCGTCATTAGACTTAATTTGCTAATGAATAGTGAATATGAACCTTATCGTTAATTATATATGCTATCATCACATCATCACAACTGACACTCACTCATTAGCGCTTGTTTGTAATTATTTCATATTGTCATCATCCTGCACTATAGTTGTATATGTTTGTTAACAGTTTTTTACATTGTTGACATATGGTTTACAGTCTCCGAGTCGAATAAGGTACTATTTCATGTTACGCCCTTATGACGCTAGGAGGCGCCTGATCAGCTTTGATTCCAAGATGGCTTCGTTTCCGTTTCCGGGAGCTCACGGGTTTCTTTGACACGGGAGGACGAAGTAACTGTAACAAAAGAAAAGCAAACATATGATAACATATGGTGATATATAAAATGTTTGTTGATATAGTCAATAGTATATCCTCATAGAATTTTATGACAATTCGTATATATTTCTTAATAATTCATAAGCTAATTCTTACTCTATTTCTTCGATATTTCCGATTCCGCTATATTGAACGAATCGTTTTCTAATAACCACCAATTAAGGATCATAGGGCTAGAAATTATTCTCCATTTCCTTCTTACCTTCTTATCTTGATTTGTAGCTTGACCTCTCCAGTGGCGAGACACGCCTATCTTCAACCCACTGGGCAAGGACGACTTTCTTTGGGGCCGTATGAATGCTTTCCGGACGTGTTTATTCGTCGCGGACGTAGAAAAGGCGTTGCGTGGACGTTGCGTCCGAGTCTGATGTACGAATTACGTTCTACGGTCGCCGAGACGTAAAAGGACGTCCGGAAAACTTTCATGCGGGCCAAAAGTAGGTCGTCCACTCAACGTCACGTCCATATGCGACGTACTATGCGAACGTGCACATTTTAAATTTTACGAACACCTTTTAGATAACCAACAATCAAGGATCATAGGGCTTGAAACTATTCGTCATCTCCTTCATACCTTCTTATCTTTGATTTGTAGTTTGACGCCTCCATCGGGTGATGATACTCGCCGGTCTTCAACGTGCACATGAGTGGCGCCGTCTTTGTTGATTACACCATTGTCTGCGTAATGTTGCAATAAAACAAGGATTAATAAAGTTTAACCAAAAAAAGTTGTGATTGTATATGCGAAGGGCAACCCGCGAGGCGTTTATTAAAAGATGTTTTTCTTTATTAAAATTGCTCCATCTACATATTTTCTAAAAATGCGTCTAGCTACAAAAATGAAAGGAAGAGCAGCTTTTTCTAGTGTTTTCTATTTTCTCACACGCTATTTCGAAGATATTATATTTATCATATAACGTTATGCACAGTTGGGCATGATTTACAAAGGTTTTAATAAAAATAGTTTGTATATGCAATATTTGTAATTCAAATTATAATGAATCAGTTGGATTTAGAAATAAAAACAACTATAATTGAAGGGCACCCCATGACACATATTTTGCGAACATTGAAATGTTTTTTTTTTAAATTTAGAAATAATCATTCTCACTTTTTATTACTAAAATTAAGACATTATTGAACAAGATTGTCAAGGACAATGAGCCAGCTTTAGTTAATAGATTTGGCTTTATATCTTTAAGTACTAGCAAACGCGTTTTCCTTAATTGTTTAAATGCTATTAACAGGTACGTGGTAAAACATACGCTTGCATAAAAGTCATATGTTATCTATTTGTTTTAACATTTGCAAATGAATGACAATTATAAAGCACAAGCAAGTATGAAGGTACCAAAGAAGCTTTGGTTAAAGTTCAAAGCTCTGCGACCAAAACTGTGGGAGGAGATAGGTGTAAGAGCAGTATAGTATAGTTCTCAGTATAGAAGACCAAATTAGGCGGAAATGACGAAGTCTACCAGTCTACCATGGCCACCAAAGTGGATCAATCGTCCTATAAAGCAAAAGCCAGTGTGAAGGTACCATAAAAAGGCTTTGGTTAAAGTTTCAATGCTCTGCAACCAAAACTGTGGGAGGAAATAGGTATAAAAGCAAAGAGTTTTTTATATAGAAGACCAAATTGGCGGAAATGGTTAAAAGGCGGAAATTGGCGGAAATGGAAAAAGTCCACCAAGGCAACCAAAGTGGGTCTATCGCCCCATTAAGCACAAGCCAGTATGAGGGTACCCCAAAAAAGCTTTGGTTAAAGTTGAAAAGCTCTACGACCAAAACTGTGGGAGAAAATAGGTGTTAGAAATGCGAGTTTTTCTATATATAGAAGACCAAATTGGCGGAAATGGCGAAGTCCACCAAGGCAACCAAAGTGGGTCTATTGCCCCATTAAGCACAAGCCAGTATGAGGGTACCACAAAAAAGCTTTGGTTAAAGTTGAAAAGCTCTACGACCAAAACTGTGGGAGAAAATAGGTGTTAGAAATGCGAGTTTTTCTCTATATAGAAGACCAAATTGGGCGGAAATGGCGAAGTCCACCATGGCAACCCAAGTAAATCAATCGTCCCATAAAGCCCAAGCCAGTATGAAGGTTCCATAAAAAAAGCTTTGGTTAAAGTTTCAAAGCTCTGCAACCAAAACTGTGGGAGGGGATAGGTTTAAGAGCAGAGCGTTTTTCTCTATATAGGAGACCAAATTAGGCGGAAATGGCGAAGTCCACCATGGCGACCAAAATGAATCAATCAACCTATGAAGCACAAGCCAGTATGAGGGTACCATAAAGATGCGTTGGTTAAAGTTTCAAAGCTCTGTGACCAAAACTGTGGGAGGAGATATGTGTAAGAGATAAGATTTTTTTCTATATATAGAAGACCAAATTGGCGGAAATGGCGAAGTCCACCAAGGCAACCAAAGTGGGTCAATCGCCCCATTAAGCACAAGAACAGTATGAGGATACCATAAAAAAGCTTTGGGTAAAGTTTCAAAGCTCTACAACCAAAACTGTGGGAGGAGATTGGCTTTACAAAAAAAGTTTACTAAAGAACTAAACAACTAACTAACTAACTAACCACGGACGATGCCGACCGATTGCACAAACCCAGTTTTCGTTTCACGAAAGCTGGGTTAAAAAGGTGTTCCTCAAACTACTCAATTCTCAAAGCTAGAAACTATTTTCTCAAATATTTCCAAGCCAGCTGGAATTTGTTGGGGAACACCTTTTTGAGGAACAGCTCGTGAGGTACTCTTCATAATTCAATCATTAGAATTAGATTTTACTTAACAATTTTATATTAACCAAATACCTTGAATCCAGTTCTGGGCCTCGTTGTCATGTGTTGGAAAGGGGCGTCGGTCTGACCTCTTCTTCTTTGTTTTGAGTGGTTTTCGCTTATCCGTTTCGGGGTTCTTTGTTCTTTTCAAAGCGACTCTTTTCCTCCGTGATTTCCGGTCACCACATGTAACCTCATTCCTATAATCGCAAATACCCTTCTCGCCATGTCCATCGTAACTTAGTGTCACAAAACACCAATCTCCATTCCACCAATCATAGACACATTCGCTGTACCACTTGTTTCTATACTTGAACGGAAACACACATCGACCTTTTCCTCCCACTGTGGGCATGTATGGTTTGCAGGCATCATCTCTCGGGGTCACTTCCGGTGTACTACTCTCAAATGTACTCGAGTACATTGTACTGCTTTGGGTTGTACTCGGGTAGGTAGTACTACTTTGTGGTGTTGATGGGTACGTAGTGCTACCTTTTATTGCGTTTGAATGCGTTATACATGTGACCTCATTCCTATAATCGCAAATACCCTTTTCGCCATGTGCATCGAAATCGTTTGTCAACGAACACCAATCTCCATTCCACCAGTCATTAATACATTCGCTATACCACTTGTTTCTATATTTGAACGGAAACACACAGCGATCTTTTTCCCCGACTGTTGGCATGTATGGCTTGCAGTTACCATCTGTCGGTATCACTTCCGGTGTACTACTCTCAAATGTACTCGAGTACATTGTACTGCTTTGGATTGTACTCGAGATGGTAGCACTGCTTTCTGAAGTACTCGGGTACATAATACTGCTTCGTGGTGTTGATGGGTATACAGTACTGCGTTTTATTACGTCTGAATGCGTAATACATGTGACCTCATTCCTATAATCGCAAATACCCTTTTCGCCATGTGCATCGAAATCGTTTGTCAACGAACACCAATCTCCATTCCACCAGTCATTAATACATTCGCTATACCACTTGTTTCTATAATTGAACGGAAACACACAACGACCTTTTCCTCCCACTGTGGGCATGTATGGCTTGCAGGCATCATCTGTTGGTATGACTTCCGGTGTACTAGTCTCAAATGTACTCGAGTACACTGTACTACTTTGGGTTGTACTCGGGTATGTAGTACTGCTTTGTATTGAACTTGAGAACCAACATATGTAAGGGGTGATAGAGCTTGGTGTACTACTGGCTAATACAGTAGTGGCAGTTGTTGAAAACATCGCATCAGATAGAGTACCGCCATTTTCGGAAGGACATGTAACGATATACTCGTGGCAGTCCCCCTTACGTCTGTGCCTGTCGTAGTTATCGGTTAACGAACACCAATCATCTTCCCACCAGGAATGTCCTCTTAAACATTCATAATACTGTTTCCCTTTGTACGTGAAAGGAAACACGCAGTCCTCACCATTCACTGTTTTGACTTTCGGAACGCAAACTTTAGGGCTAGAGGGAGAATCAGTTGTGCCTGTCCATTCTGGCGACGGCGAACTTGTATCGGAATATGTACTAAAGGTTGTTGACGATAAAGATCCAGAAGGACATGTAACGATATACTCGTGGCAGACTCCCTTACGTCTGTGCTTGTCGTAGTTATCGGTTAACGAACACCAATCATCTTCCCACCAGGACCGTGCTTTTACACATTCATAATGTTGCTTTCCTTCAAAAGTAAAAGGAAACACGCAATCCTCACCATTCACTGTTTTGACTTTCGGAACGCAACCTGCAGGGCTAGAGGGAGAACCAGTTGTGCTTGTATATTCTGTCGATGGCGAACTTTTATCGGGATATATACTGTAAGCTGTAGATGGTAACGTTTCGGGAGGACATATGGCGAAATACTCGTCGCAGGTCCCTTTACGTATGTCTCTGTCGTAGTTATCGGTCAACGAACACCAATCATCTTCCCACCAGGACCGTCCTTTTACACATTCATTATATTGTTTTCCTTTGTATGTGAAAGGAAACACACAGTCCTGACCATCCATTGTTTTGACTTTCGGAACGCAAACTACAGGGCTAGAGGGAGAACCTGTTGTGCTTGCCCATTCTGACGATGACGAACTAGAATCGGGATTCATACTGGAAGCTGTAGGAGGTAGCGTTGCAGGAGGACATGTTGCAATATATTCGTCACAGATCCCTTTACGCCTGTCCCTGTCGTAGTTATCGGTTAACGAGCACCAATCATCTTCCCACCAGGATTTCGCTTTTATACAATCATAATGGAGTTTTCCTTCATATGTGAAAGGAAACACACAGTCCCAACCATCCATTGTTATGACTTTTGGAACGCAACCTACAGGGTGGGAGGGTGAATCTGTTGTGCCTGTCCATTCTGGCGACGGCGAACTTGTATCGGAATATGTACTAAAGGTTGTTGACGATAAAGATCCAGAAGGACATGTAACGATATACTCGTGGCAGTCTCCTTTACGTCTGTGCTTGTCGTAGTTATCGGTTAACGAACACCAATCATCTTCCCACCAGGATCGTCCTTTTACACATTCATAATGTTGTTTCCCTTGGT
>LQRL01124167.1:0-10908 GCA_001703475.1 Hydroides elegans
TCGAATACCGCGAAATTTCTAGAAAGCCAACCCGTAATGGCGCTTCAACTTTATAAGTAGCGGGCCATTCGTGTTCCAACGGACACATTTCTAGTTTGGTCAAGATCTGGGGTTTACGATGTCGTAGAGTATGTTGGATATTTCAACATACTTCATTGCATTAACACCTTTTGATTATCTATATTGATTTTAAATTTGCCATTTGATATATTTTTTTTTACATTTGTCTCCTCTTATTAGTTCAATCTAATCTTCACATATCATATACAAGTAAAACAAAACTGATCCTTTCCTTCCATAAAACAACTTTTAATTATCTTTATCGATATTGATTTTGGCATATTTTTACGATTTAAACAATCGTGTGTCAAAGCTCTTCCATGATATTTTAGATAGCAGTTTTCAATTCAATATGACATAGCGAGGCCGCGGTTACACCGAAGTAAATGAGGCGACTTTGTAAGAATATGGGTGGTTACACTGCGTGTTTTCACGTCAATCTTGGTATAAAACATAAGACCAAAAACAGGTCGCTTGAATAAAAGCTGTTTCTTTTTCTTCAGTGTATCAGCGGCCTTAGCTTCTGCTAGAAATATCAATCAATCTAGTTCTAGATAGCTGCCAGAGAATCAGCCATGTCATCTTCTAGTGTGACCTCACATCTATTTAACGTCTGTTGGAATCCCGACGGAATTTCATGAACGTTCGACCTAGAAAAGTCTGTAATCTAAAGCGTTAACCCAAATAATACGTGTTTGTATGTACCCTAGATTGCCAGCCATGTGATTTTTTTTCAATGTTTAGGACGCAATACATTCGGTTACTAACAATCGTACCATCTGAGTTTACTCAATTGCATTTCATATCACTTCAAAAGCTATCACCATACATCAATCGGCACACATCTAGGAATCAATGATGAAATGAATAATCATAGCTTGTTCTCTTACATAAGGGCCTGGCAATATTGAAAGCGTTGTTGAGCTTTACCCCGAACAAACCCTGTCTCCCAATCGATGTATTTCTTTTTTGGAACTTACGGGTTTTTTAATACACAAGAAGTGTATAGGTGTGTTTTTTGGTTTCCCATAAAGAATTTATTGGGACACCCGGTTTTCTTTGGTGCAAACAGCTCGAAAAGCTTCCAATGTCGCCATGCCCTTAACGATATTGGGGTAAGAAGGGTAAAACGAGTCTATCTTAAACGAGTCGTGCTTAATTTTCCGCCAGAGTGCTTTAGGGACCAGCTTTCTGTCAACATCAATGAGACGGAAGGATTTGTTTGGGCATCCGTCGTGAAGCTTTGCAAAGACGGAAAAATAGTTCCCTTGCAGTGAAAAGCCCGAGAGCAGGTTAATAGGGGTTCGGTATAATGTTTTAAATCATTTTTGATGAAATCAGTTACTCAATCATTTCAATATATTGACGAAATGCGGATAATACATAAGCTCTATCAAAAATTCTCACTACAGAATGCTGATGTAGAAAAAAACGCTTGTTCTTGCACTTGCATATCAAGTTTATGTCACAAAATATAATTCACGATAGTTAAGTTCCGCTTGTCACATCAGGTGACCTATCACACTTGACTAACAACAATACACGTGACACTATTTGTAGCTTATAAATAATCATGGTGCATATGAATTTAAGGGTTGTACTCATACATTGTACAAACTGTACATGTATCTAAATGCCATTGAAGTGCATGGGAATCCGATTTTATTATTGTAATGGTTCTAGAATATATAACTTTTAAAGTTTGTTTTTGAGTTTTAAAAGCCTGGAATAATTGCCTGGCGCATGAATCTTAATTTGTTTGTTGTGTTAATGTGAGTAAACTAACCGATGAACCTTTGGCATAGTACTTTGTTCTCATTCATACAAAAATTACCGACTTTCACTGTTTATACAAAAATATATATTAAACCTTTTTTCAAACTAAAAAGCCACTTGGTTTAACAAATAACTACTCCGTGTTTACAAGTTAAGTCTACATTTAATAGCCCGAAATATGAACAGTTAAATGTAAGGTCGAGATGTACCGTACTTAAAACTATAATATCCGATTCGGAACAACTGCTTTTAAGTCAATTATATTTCCCATCCTAAACAACATGAATGTAAATGCAAACAATCTATTCGGGATTAAATGGTCATTGCCCCATACCAATAGTTCATTTAAGTAATCCATTGGCAAATTATAGAAATGTTCATTAAATGAATCGACTAAACCAAGTCAACACCTAAAACCAAAACATCATTACTTAACACCATCATCACATTAACTAGCAATAAACATGCATGGGATTCATTAAAAACATAATTCGCACATATTGACAGACAAAAATGACAAAATTAGAAGAAGCTATCCGCAAACTTTCTTTGCCTGATACTTCAATGCAATTAAACATCATCCCGGGATAGCCCGAGAGTAAATCCCTTCCCCACTCGGTACAACTCAGTGTGCTACGTGCGTTGCATTGAAGTCTAGTTCCGCGACGTTGTATGAATAAGGGCCTGTTCACACGGGAAGCGACACGCGACAATCTACTTATATGTTCTTTATGAAGCTAGAGACAGCGTATCGCCTGTTTTATAAAGAAAAAATAAATATATTGTCGCGTGTCGCTTCTTGTGTGAACAAGCCCTAACGGCATTATATAAACAATGTATTTCTTTGATGACATCATAAAACGGGTACCGACGAATATAACATTTTGAATAGTAATTAGATACGTTTTGTTTATACGAAAAAATACTTTGTTATTTCTCTCTGATTAAAACATTCTAAAGCGCATCGCTACGCCAGAAAACGACTGTCCCTATACCATATACATCACAGTGCAGCTTCATCCGTTAAAGAAAAGTAACATTTTAACAAAAAGTTTGTGTATACATGTTTTGCGACGTTGCTTTATGTACGTTACGTACTACTCGGGGTTGATCAACAAGGTGACAAGAGAGGAATTTGTAGCCAATGTATTTGGATCAACGACAATGAATATCATTCATTTTTAATGAGCAGGGATAGGTCGACTAAAGTGAGATTCAATTTTCAAAATGCCAAGCTGGGCTTTTGTTTTTATCAACCCTGTCACTGTGTGGGTTAATTACAAAAGAGAGGAAATGTAATTGAACTAAACAAAAGGAAGGACCGAGACATTTGGGAAAGGTGAACATAATTTGTCCTAAAGATGCGATAATGAAAAATAGCTTTAAAAAAATGCTACAGGGAAAATAAAGAAAAAAAATTTCAAATTTCGAAGATATAGGGGCGTTTTATTAGCCGAGGAGCATATGAAAAGGGTAAAAAAGATTTTAGCTAGTTTGTCAGACAATGTTCTCGCATAAATTTAATTCTATTAACAATGTGAATCAATATATGTTGTATTTCATTCGGGGGTATCCTGCTTAATGAATATAAATGCGGCGGATGCCAAAACGGAAATGGTGCTACCTTCGAATATAGTGTGATCGATATTGTATGAAAAGAAAAACATCAACAAAAAGGTGCAAACAATCAAATAAAATTCAATGTTTCAACAAGTTAAAAGTGCATTTAAATAAGTGAAATGCAGAAAAAAATGCAAACACAACTAATAATGGTGGTCGACCTATCTCGTAAGCTCATGGTGTGTTAACTTACCAAATTCAACCATAAATTTGTTTCAATCATTTGATTCTTTTCGTCCTGTTTGAAAAACATATGAAACATAAGGAAGAAAGCAAACAAAAAATTATAGTTAGGTACAGTGATCTGTAAAGCCCTATACAGTACCATCTGATGTATGGTTAGTCCACATTTCAGGGCCATCCATAATGCATATCATTTGCATGCACCAATGCGGGTATCCCACTTTCAAAATGTCACCCGGTCACAAAGTCCCAGGTCAAAATGTTACCCGGTTACAAAGTCCCAGGTCAAAATGTTACCCGGTTCGGAGTCCCAGGTCAAAATGTTACCGGTCATTAAGTTCCAGGCCATAATATCCCTAAATAGTCTACATAGTTCATCAATGAAAAGTCCATTTTTTAAAACAATGAGAAAATCTTGATGACAAATGTATCTGAAATAGTAGTAATCATTGTTTTCATAACTTCCAATAGCTAGGCAATAATTTATCAAAATCTCAATTAATTTGCAAACCTATAAGCAGGTCACCTTGTGACATATGTTGACCATTTCAGTGACATTATAACTGGGGACATTGTGACCGGGGACTTTTTGACCTCGATACAAATGCAGGAACGGATGTTAAACGAACAGAAGGAAAAAACATTACAAACACTGTTAGATTATTCGATATGTCATGTCTTGATGTCAGATCCTGCATAGATATGATTATTGTAACGAAAAATGCAGAAATGCCTAAGGGATGGCCCTGATGTATTTGAAAAAGTATCAGGCGAATAGTTTGTTAATTATATGTATCTGACGCACTGAGCTTATTACAGTGATTTTAAAAAATGTGTTTCGTTCAAATTTGTCTACAGCACAAAACCAAATATTCAATATCCAAAAAAAATCTTCCGGGGAGTTTTCGAACTCATATAAAATTTCTTGAAAATTAAAAAAAATTCTTTGAAGGCTCAGTGCGCCTGATGAAATGAAAAATGCTAGCTAATAACATAGGCGGGTCGCAACACATTAGATAGGATGTTTTTTCTTGATTTGCTGAACTTACCATATTTAACCATACGTTGGATTTCAGAATTTGATTCTTTTCATCCTGTTAAAAATATGATTGCCTAATTGATAAAAATGTTCCCAATATCCTGTTTCTAAAGCAATTTCCATTGGATCTTAATTTAAAGTGTTCTGAGAAACCGATGTTTTTTTTATATAATCAAGCTCTCTCATATAATCAAAAACTATATTTTGCCGCCCTGTAAGGTTTTATGAATGGTGATTCCTTACAGCCGTGTGTTGTCGGAGATACGGGGAGATATTGAGCTCCCAATACACTTACATGTTAAGTTTCATACAAAACGGAAATTGGACTCATTAACATGTACAACCAGTATATAAACGTCTTTCACAATTTATATGATGTTTTGCTTGAAAAGTGGTGCAATATTTTTTGGAGTAGCTTATCTTTGAACTGTAATAAATCGTAAAATTCATATGGTTTCCGAAAGAAGATTTTTTCACATATAACATAAGGGAAAGCAATACAACATATAGTTCTATATACTTTATGGATGACCCAAAACGCAAAACTTATATATGTCTACAAAAACAAATCTTCTGAAAGATCAAAGATAATCATTTTTCAGTGGCCAATGGCATAATTTGTGTCTCTCGATCCTTATATAGATCTGACCCTTGGTGTATGTTTCGAATTTCATTTTTTACAGCACAGTCATCAAATGAATACTAACATAGAAGAAACATAGGAAGGAAACGCAATATTGTTGAAAGATAGTTGCATTTAATATTGATTATCTCCGAGCATAATAAACTAGCACAATATTAGATTTCATAGGAAGAGTTTGGAGACCTTTAAATAATCTCTGTTCTTTACCTATGATAACGACTCCTTATGCAGTCTTTCATTTACTATTTAAAAATTACAATAGGATATTCTCAGGGCCTGGCCGCATTAGAAGCGTTTGTCGTTTTTTATTTCATAACAACTTTGTTTTATAATGCATTAATCAAAACGCTTATTGTGTTTTTACAGCAAGGTGCATTAATGAGTTTCCCATAGAGAATACACTGCAAACAAAACAAAAAACGGTTTATTTTGGAAAATCAGCTTGAAAAGCTTTCATAGTGACCAGGCCCTTTAACTGAAAAAGACACATTCTATTGTCTTTCATATATAAGTTTTAATAGGATACGAACAAAACTTATGACTCAATAATATATGATCCCGCAAAATATAAATAAAATGAGTTTCCTACCACATCGATGATCTGTTGTAGGGTCATGCTGAATTTGACGAGCAGTGAATCTGATTCGTTGGCCACCGGTCGCTCCAGTTTGTTGTAGCGACGGAAAAGGTCGTCCAAGAGGCGCTTCTCGTGTGGGCCTTGTTCGCTTTCTGCAAATAAAAACAACAAATTAAAGATATTCATTTATATTAAGTTATCAACTTAATGGCAGTATCATGCAATATGATAAAATGTCGTAGATCGGTTATCAGATGGTAAAGGTCGTCCAAAAGACGCTTTTCGTGTGGGCCTTGTTCGCTTTCTGCAAAAAAAAAAACAACAATATTTTAAATATATTCATTTATATTAAGATATCAACTTAATGTCAGTATCGTGCAATATGATAAGATGTCATAGATCGGTATCAGATGGAGAAGGTCGTCCAAAAGACGCTTCTCGTGTGGGCCTTGTTCGCTTTCTGCAAATATGAAGAAACAGGAATATGTTGAGTAATATGTGTATGAGTTACCATATTAATTTCTATAAAATGTAGACGTGGGCCCGCAAAGATTGTCCTAATTTAACGAAATATTTTTTGGTTTTGATTAACAACTTTCTCATTTATTAATGAACATTAACTATACTTTTACACAATTTAGATGGATCATTCAACTATGGATTCAATTACATTTTAAGCTGAAATTCTTATTTGAATTGCTCGATATTCGACTTTCAAAAATCGTACTCATCGTACAGAGCGCCCGAAATGCTTGTCCTATTTGTTGGAAAAGTTGCTTTGTAACAAATATATGATATAAGGAGCAGTGAATTAATATGTAAATGGTTCGTATTCGTGTTTAAATTTATCGAAACGAAGTTTGCACTTTGATTCGCAAAAGAAAATATGATTATAGAAGGAACAATTATATGAAATACATGTATGATTATTTTTTCATCAATAAACAATTAACTTATATATATATTAGGTATCATATGCATTATCAAAAAACGGTTCACTGACAAATAGCAGCAATCAGTATCAGAATCTATTTGGACTAGATATTGACATTCAAAATAATTTGAATCTATGCTAACCTATGTTTTACTAAATATTTAAACAATTAAGTCATTTTTTCCACATAGATTCTATTTCATAGGCGTTTCTTTAGACTTCAACAATAAAACGCGCAAATTACTCTGCACATGTCTGCTTATTGACTTTTTGTTTTGTTTTATGTGGTTATATATTGCCATAAAAACCGTTTCTAAGCGACCAGTACTGTTTTATATTTAATTTTGCATGTATTTTTTCTAATAAATGCGTCTTTTTGAGCGGGGTCATTTGTAAATACGTTGAATGAAAAAATATTAAATTATACTGACCAGTACTACTCAGATTGAGTCAATATGGGTTGAACATTTATCAAATATACCAATTAGGACAAGAATTTCGGGCGCTCTGTACAAACAGTACGATTTTTGAAAGTCGAATATCGAGCAATTTAAATCAGCATTTCAGTTTCACTTTTAATGAAATCCATAGCTAAATGACTCATCTAGATTGTGTAAAAGTATAGTTAATATTCATTGATAAATAAGAAAGTTGTGAATCAAAAACAAAAAATATTTCATGAAATTAGGACAATCTTTGCGGGCCCACTTCTAGTATATAAATATCCGTTTGATCTATTTTCCGATGGAAAAGGTCGTCCAAAAGACGCTTCTCGTGTGGGCCTTGTTCGCTTTCTGCAAGTAAATTTTTTTTTAATAAAACGTATAATGCCAAGATATACATTATATAACATTGTCGAGCTTGTGATGTTATTACAAAAAGATGTCATTTCTCGTTTGGATCATCTGATTCGGGGAACTACATGTGAGTAATCATACATCTCTTTGATATAGTAGCCAATAATTAATATGGTATCAAGTGCATCTGGTTACTTAACGAAGGGCACCCCACGACCAAATTTTCAAAAAGTGTTTATTAGAGTATAGAATCACTTGTTACATTGAAATATGCAAAAAGAAATATAATTTAGAAAAAATATTTTTTACGAAAGGTGTTCCTGTTTTTGTAGCTAGCTGGGGTCACTGCGCTCATCTAGCTGGCTAGAATCCTAAAAGGAACACCTTTTATGAAAGACATTTTTATGAAGAAATTAGCACTGGTATATATGACAAAGTTCTAGTTGTATTTCAGTTTATTATGCTTAGCTAGATATCTTGGAATAAAATTAAACTCTAAATTGACAAAAGCGTTTATAAAAATCGACAAAAATCTAAAAAGGTGTTCCTTAAATTCTTGTAGCCAGAAGGCCATTTTTGACAGTTTGTAGCTAGATGAAATTTGAAAAGGAACACCTTTTTTGAGGAACACCTCGTGGAGTGCTCTTCACTTAACGTTTGCGTTATTGCCTCCTGATGCTGATGCTAACGTGATATAAGGATCGGACCATAAGCCCTTGTTTTTGTCTAATTCATAGAGTTGAGTCAATAATGTGTTAGTTGAATGGGCTTATTAAGACAGATTAGGATAAGGCCCTGCTTACATAAAGTCGCTAGCAGCGATTTCTCAAAAAAAGTTGTGATTACATTAACTAGCGATTCTGGGACTTTAACATGATTTTCACCTTTTACCTTTGGAAACAACATAGTAAAACAGATTATTTCGCTAACTGTATTAAGACGTTTTAGAAAAGAAATATACTTGTTGCTGCTGGGATATAATTATGTATATACATATATATCATATATTCCAAACAAATCAAAATACTTTGTTTGCATCTGACAAAAGCGGGTTGTTCCAATTAAACTATATCGTCCACTATATTTCATTAAAGAAAATGCTGACTAAACGCAAAAATATTGCAATATTATTGAGTTTGCGCCGAAGGCGCTATATAACCGCAATTGAATCCGGGTCAAAAAGTCTCCGGCCAAAAAGTTTCGAGCCATTAAGTCTCCAAAAGTGGCATGATGTGCCATAAAGTTTCCAGCGAAAAAGTCTCCAAACTTATCAATGAGCTTATTGCTTTTCAGAAATAAGGGCATCCTAAGATATCTACTTACTAATTAATAAATATATCTCGTTCATTAATAAGTGCAACTTAGGCATAACAGACCTTTTGCTGGAAACTTTATGGCACATCATGTCACTTTTGGAGACTTTATGGCCGGGAACTTTTTGGCCGGAGACTTTTTGGGCGGATACCAACCGCAATGATTTAACAAGACCAAAAATAAAAAAAAAGTTGATGGTGGATTCATCCTATACTCAAAACAGAAAACAATCAGGATGTTTCACATTTCTATTCGAAGATCTTCTAGGTTTAGGATGTAAAATTAATGTTTTAAACAGTTTTAACAATAAAACTTTATATTTTCATTTTATGTTTCTCTACCGTGCATTTATACTAAAACGTAATTTTCTTAAAATGTCTCTTACTGAAATAATATAATCAATATAAAACGAAGGAATATGTATTCACCATCTAGGTTATCCAATCCCATCTCTCTGGCAACTCTCCCATAGGCATTGAAGGTTATTGTCCTATGATGATAATCCGTATGAGTGGGGTCGTACAATACAGGGTACTTTTGTTTTGTATTAATCATCTGTTCCGTTTGGTCGAAAATCAATTTTATCGTAGAGCTAGGTAAACGTTTGACTTTTTTCTTAGGTTTTCCCATTTTTGCTTTTAAATATCCCTGAACTGTGTAAACTATTCAATTTAATTCTATTTTGAGTCTACACTGTAGAATAGGAATGAGGCAGACAGTCCAGGCTATAGCTTTGCAATATGACAACAGTATAAACTTCAACAAATAGGCAAACAATATGTTAGGCATGGTTTTGTTTGATGAATAGGAAGATATGTGCATAATCAGGTTATTCATTTCAGCATAATTTTGACAAACATTTAATGACATTAAATACACTACAGCATTCATCATAGTTGTTCAGTTTAAGCAAATAAACCAACTATAAATATTATAATTGAAATTGAAATAATAACGATACATCGAAAACATTGTGGACAAACTTATTATCTGAAAGGTATTGCTCCTTCCGGAAATGATCGCCACTTGCGACAATAATCGCCACTTGCGACAATAATCGCCACTTGCGACAATCATCGCTACTTGCGACAATTATCGCCACTTGCGACAAAAATCGTTCAAAGCGACGTGTCAAACAACTAATTTTATCAAAGAATATATAGCGTTTATTGCATTTGATTAATGTAAATCGCTCAAATGTAATCACAAATTTCTGAAATCGCAACCAGCGACAGAATTATTTCTTGAAATATTTTCTAAGTCCTTCAAAGAAAACATAGAAAATCGCAAGTGGCGACGAGAATCGCTCAATGTATGTAAGCAGGGCCTAATTCAGACAAAACCGAATGTCAAATATCTGGTTATTTTATCGAAAAATGACATGATCAAAAGAAATAATCGTTTTATCAATATTGTTTAACTAATATTATAATAAACCTTCAACTTTAATTTGGCTTTATATCCATAACTTAAATAGCAAATAGCATTGTCGTTAAAAATGAAAATTAGACAATAATGCATGGACTAATGATTGTACATGCCCAGTTATTTTTCTTTTTTTTTAAACGTGCACAAAATACGAGAATCATACTAAATTCCCAACGTAGCGAAAACGACTCAAAAGCTAAGGCTTGCTCAGCGAAAAGAATTTGTAGTTTCCATATGCCACAGCCTGGATACTAATGACATGTATTTGACTAAATAGCGTTCGGCTCTACAAGTTCGAAGTACCAATTATTATCGGGTGAATATGATGCTTATATATCTTGCTCTTACTAATTAGTCGTATTTAGTGCGTATATAGAGCAAGGTTTGTCCTACATCTCTACAACTCGGCTAATAACGAACAAAATAATGACATATTGTCCAACAATACAAGATGGAAGCCAAACTTGCTCGGTTACTAAGTCTTGTGTGGATTTGCACCCCCCATCCCCTTCAGACAATTGCCCCCCCCCCCCCCCC
>LQRL01124167.1:11139-24446 GCA_001703475.1 Hydroides elegans
TATTTTAATTATTCGATTATTAAATTAGTTGCCAAGAACCCATATTTTCGACTTAAATTGATATTGACATTATATTCCTAACACACCTTCAATTGATCTTAAGCTTCAAACTGTTTAGTGACAGTAATTGTAACTGTAACTATCTGCCCAGAGTCGATACCTTTGCGTGATTCACTCAACATCCAAGTCACAATGTAAAGTGACGCTAACCACCCACAACACATGTTTAAACATAGTCGGAAGGTTCCTTGCATAACACTTTTATCAAAAATATCATCTCAGATAACGACTTGCATTTATTCTTTTTTGGATAAGTTAGTTAGAGTTGAAATGACAGTATGATTTCCACATATTACACGGATCAGGCGTCACGTGACACACTGCAAAGTACTTTCTAAGGGATCGTTCACCGGGAACAGGCCGAAAAAAGCTCGAAAGCCTGTTTGTTATGTTTTTTATACCAATATCACTCCAAGAAAAAAGCGCGTAATTTGTGTGTTTGGATTATGCGCTTTTTTTCTTGGAGTGAAATTGGTATAGAACACGTAACAAACAGGCTTTCGAGTTTTTTTTCGGCCTGTTCCCGGTGAACGATCCTAAAGGTTATTATAGATATATGACATCTTAGGCCGCGTTGACGCAAACGAAAAAGCTCGGGAAGAAAAGCACGAAACCCGATATTTGTGAAAGCCAGATTTGTATAAAAACATTACAATTTATCGCCTCTGTTCACGGAAAAATTTAGGATATTTTTGTTGCATGAACGCGCCTTTAGGTATCTTTATGCATAGAATCCTTCAATCCCGAATCACCCCACAATACCAGGATACTATAGTCTTCCCCCGCCGCTGTTTAACGACATGTTAGCAGAGGGACCGAAATTCGTGACTCGAAAAGCGATGTAATCAGCTAATAGACTCAAACATACTCCGATATTTGGTATATCTCACAAAGGGACACTGTTTCTACGACTGTTACCTCACCATAACCGATAGCATACAAATAAGCATATTTAAGTATATATATTTCTATTTTGCAATTTCCATTGCATATCTTATTCGGGAAGGCAAACTGACTTGCTACATCATTTATGAGTTTACTTTATACATGGTTATTATCACATTTCCTAGTCAGCATTCTTTAGTTATACCCTATTGATTAAATACAATCTAAATATTATAAAATGACACCCTAAAAAGAGTGCTACACATCTAAGCACTTTTAACATACATTTGTGCGATTTCCTGGTGAGCCCTCAATATTATTGTGTTTTTTTCCGAATGCCGTAGAAGACCCCATATTTAAATCAAACTTTAAAAATCAGCAATGACACATCAGAAGCAAACAAAGAAACTTATTTTATATGAAAATATCGACTCCGCCAGTGCTTTAAAACAAAATATAGTTAAAAACTAAGATAGTATTATTGTATGCCTAGAAATATTCGATACTCATTTGTCCGAGCCACTGTGAGCATTTAAAATATAAATGTATGTACTGATTCGCTCCAAAGTTATGGGAATTAAATTAAAAACACTTGTTAAGAAAATAAAAACAAAATACGGGCCGACAGTATAGCCGCATAACGTTCTAAAAAACAACCGAATTTGCCCCAGTTTCCAGTATTTATTGAGAAATAAATCTGTTGATGTTTACGAACTTCGATACATTCTAGATCCCAATAAGTAGGACTTGAAATGTTTTAACTTGGAATTTAACTGCTATGTACTGAGTAATTGTTACAATGCTTTAACAAATGGACATTGATCTTAATTGATTCAGAAACGAAAACGCCCATTACGTGATTCAATTAAAGGAAAAGTTTTGTAAAGCTCCACATTTTATTTCTTGTTTCCAACATATTGTAGAAGTAGTTTCTTTGCAAATTATCAGTCTAGAACTGATTTTATTTCTTGTTTTCGACATATTGTAGAAGTAGTTTCTTTGCAAATTATCAGTCTAGAACTGATTTTATTTCTTGTTTTCGACATATTGTAGAAGTCGTTTCTTTGCAAATTATCAGTCTAGAACTGATTTTATTTCTTGTTTTCGACATATTGTAGAAGTCGTTTCTTTGCAAATTATCAGTCTAGAACTGATTTTATTTCTTGTTTTCGACATATTGTAGAAGTCGTTTCTTTGCAAATTATCAGTCTAGAACTTCAAAATTCTATATAAGGTGAGAAAATGAACATTTTTGTGCGTCACGTAAGATAATACATTATATTAAATGCTGTAGCCTCGTTTTGACATTGCTTTGTCGGAAATTACAGAAAATATTTTTTGCACAAGAACACGACATAATTTCGCACAAGAAATGAAAATCTTAAAGCAATCAATTATTTTATTCAAGCAATGTTTCACATAAGGTCTCACATGAAAATTTGGGTCGTGCCAATAATTATATTTTTCCATTAGACTCTATCTTTTTTTCGGAGTAAATATTTTGTCTTACGAATCTCTTTCTGGATAATCCTTTATCATATGTACAGAGCTATGTCACATCAGAGCACAAGGAGGCTCTTTTGTGAAGGAGCCAGGACGGAATAGTCTGGGGAGTATTATTTACCTATTATGATTTCATATTCGAAATTTACTTTTATTTATAAATTGCTGTTATATGATTGCCTAGCTTGTACACATTAAACATTATTCAAATTCAATAAGAACATTTGTTCTGTATAGAGCAACCGTTAAATGCACCAAATTGCCATCCAAATTAAATCTGGCACTGAACACATTACGTGATTTGATTAGACATTTTATGGAGACGAACAGCTTGTTTACTTCCATTTATTTCCTTTTGTGTTACGCTGAAGGAACTTCATTGCTTATATTGACATCTATATTTTATTCCTTTCAGGAGCCGACGACAGTTAATGAACAATGTGGTTCAGTGTTGGAAAAAATTGAGAAGAAAATAAAAGCACATAGCTCTTTGGTTTACAATTAAAGCAAAAGAGCAGTCCTTTGATTGGTTAAAAGAATATTTGGAATATATTGGTGAAGCAGTTAGATATACATGTTTGAAGGATGTTAGTATCAAAGGTCTGAGATCACATGCGAAGAGCACCTCACGAGCTGTTCCCCCAAAAAGGTGTTCCCCACCAATTTCCAGCTGGCTTGGAAATTTTAAGAAAATTCATTCTAGCTTGGAGATTTGAGCAGTTTGAAGAACACTTTTTAAAATATTTCTTAATTTTCACATTAAGTAGTGAGAAAAATCATTTCGAAACTGATTAAACTTGCTTGCAATTGTCTTATATACTGTAATTTGCAAGATATGATATGTTATTTGGTTATATTCGACATTTCAATTTTCGCAAAAGGTGTTCCTTTCCTGTTCAAAGCTGGCTAGAAAAGGAGGAACAGTCCAGCTGGCTTGGAAAAAAGGAACACCTTTTTGCAAAATATAAATGTTCGATAATCATTATTGTGTTGTTCTTCGTACGTGTAAAGTTGTTTTGAGTTGATTTAACAACTTTTTGAAAAATATGTCGTGGGGTGCCCTTCACATGCGACTTAAATTTTGTTATATCGGTCGTAATAAATTGCGAAGATACACACATATCATCATATCTATCAGATATTGCATCGTTCAGAACATATCCAAATATGCACACACATTATCCTTTTAATGCACCCCAGCTTACCTCCTATTTTTGTTAGCGCATCAAAGCTGATTGATTTCTTTGCACAAAATAAGCCACTCATATTTGCACAACTGTTATTCTATCAGCGCGTAGTAATATTGTGTTGTTTTCCTTTTTTATATGAAAGCCATTTTTCCTTCATCCACAATGATTCGCATCAAATGAGCCTAATAAACTCTCACAGTGGCATCGTATGATTTATTTAACTTGCGTAACAATATGATTAGGGATTAGCGAATGATTTACTCATGTAACAGTAAACTCAATAGCTACAGGAGGATGAATGATTTCCGTATTTACACAGAAGGTGGAACGCAACAAAACGTAACGCGAAAATCGATTTGTAATTTTTAAACACGTTCTAATTGACCTGAGTTCGAGTTCATGGAGTTCAATACATTGTACATATACATTTTGTTACAGTAGATATTTATTTGTATATCTGGCATCAAATTGGAATGCTAATCTGTCGGTCATTGGGTGCATAGCACCTATATTTGTCAATGACGTCACTTTGACGTCACATGTTATTTGTGACGTTGCTTCATTGAACCTGACCCACATAGTTTTGGTAATCGTGCACATCCTCCATTTCCTAAATGTATTGCGTCTGCCTTATGATTCAGAATCATTACATACTATGCCCTGAGGTAATAATTATCGACGTTAGTCATCAAGTTACGTACAAAAATACCCACACCGCGTTTGCACTTCGTACGCGCGCTCGCTGCCAGCTATTTTGATGATGAAAACAACAAAACGCCGCGTGAGTGCCTAAATGCGTAGTAAGCATGGGTACGTAAGGAATGGGACAGACAGATTGAGAATAGTGTCGATTTTGGTTTAAAATTAGGTTTGGAGATTAAGAAAGTAGTAGTTCACGTTTGAATGTGTATGATTAACCCACGTCGAATATTTGCCAAGTGCTACATAAGCGCCCGAAGGGGCTATTCAACATGTTGCATCATAATGACGAGAGCGAGCATTTTCAGATTCGACTATATTTAACAGATAATACATTAATTCATTAAGTATATAATTTTTGTAGTTTTATCAATACTCAACCAGTGCATATTTCGTTCTCCCACATTATATAAAACCATAAAGCAGAACCTAAAACACGTTCCTATGCCACATAAACACATCGAGATCCTTATACCCCTACCAGCAATGAAGGTTTTTTTCGGCTGCAAAAATTGAAGGGTTTAGTGCACAACCCTGCTCAGTGCAACATCATAGTCTGAGAAAACATCGTTGAAAGTTCCTGGTTTTAATGCAAAATAATGAACATATTAATTGAACAAAAACATATTTTTCGAACAATACAATTTAAAAACTGCCATTGTGTTGATCAAAATAAGGATGAATGTTATCATACGAAATATAATGGCTGCGCTGTTAACTCAAAAACCTGTTTTTAGAGCTAAATGCGTGTGTGCACTAAGCCCTTCAATTCTTCTCAGCCCACTGCGCAAAAGGCAATGATCTGATAAATTATTTTCAATACAACAATAAACGTGTTTTCCCACTTTATTGCGTTACTGGGGGAGTAAGAGTAATTGCTTAAATGCATATGTTCTCGTCTTCCTTTTTGGCCAAAAAAATGTTTTACAAACTCGACCACATGCAAACGGTTATATCGTATTTTTTGGGGAATGATTCTCATTTTACGCTTTGTTCCGTATTTAAATAGAGAGAAGCAACGGTGCCTTTACGTTGCATATTTTGGAAGTGGTTCGATATCCAGTTTAAAAGCATCCCTCAGATGAAACGAAACTTGCAACGGCAATAGCAATCGAAAACATATAGTTTGAACATCAATACATGGAGGAGGTCCTATATGGAAAACTCTTTTTCAATATATGGACGGTGACGCTTCAAATAGAAGTCTACGTACTGCGATTTCGATTCGGTTATCCCAAAAGTTGACGATAAGTGGCATGACTGGCGTCCGCAGACCGTTTCATATTCAGCAACAACAAAAAAAGACGTACGTCGTGTACAAGTATCGTCGCTTTATGACGTTGCAAAAGAGCATATTTCAAACTTAGAAAGATTGGTTTCTAAAATTACCAAAATATAATAATAAAATTAAATGTTTGCCCATCAAGTGTATGAAGTCCGAATCATTGCGAAACTGTACCAAGTTTGATTTTTTTAAAAAGTAATTATTGTTATACTCATGTCTGTCTGCTTTTTTTGCTATCTAAGTCCATTCTAATGCATCTTAGTTTTGCTTTGTCGCGCTTAAATCTCGATTGATCCTTTAATCAGCAGCATTTTGCTAATATGTTTCCATAAATAATATAAAACGTGGTTTCCTCAGTTTTTCACATAATCTCTCTTGTGTCATACATTGTAAAGGTGACATGGCTTGCACGTAAGGTGAAAAAAAAAAAAAACATTAGACCATGGAGCAAGACGAAAAATCATTTCGTTATATAAATTCCTACTTTATTTATATTTTAACGGAACAATCTATTATTTAAATTATCAAATTTTAAACCATTTATAGATTACCCAACTTTATTCTATTTTAACAAGAAAACGTCTTTCCTTTTAACGCTGCTTAATTCCTAAACGGTCATATGGAAAATCCAACTTCCTCGAACCCTCAGTGGATTTATCCTCTTAGTACCAATGAAGACAGTTATTAAGAACATCTCCTGTCAAATAAATATCTTAACCTTGCAACGAGTCAACACCAAAAACTACTGTTAGGACTCGTTTTTCCTCCTTCCATTTCTTCGATATCGGCTCATCATTGACATGTTAGTAGAGCATCCGATGGACTAATTGATGTCGATTTTTTTTGCGAAGTGACAAATCAGCATTTTGATTTTTCGAATTTCCTTAATAGCAAATTGGATTGGCAATGTTGAATGTATTTTAAGTTGTAAGTCGAGCACATAGTTTGGACACAAAACAAGTTTATTTTACGAAAATATAAAAAAAAATTTTTAGCTCATTGCACTTACCTTATACGGGTGACAAGTCTAAAAAACACTCCCCGATCTGAGATGCAATCCCTTCCTATAAACCCCTCAGATATATACACATTTACTATAATTTGCTATAGTATTATGAACTGGATCATTCATGAATACCCCCCACCCCATTAGAAAACAGCGTGTTAGTGGTATATATGAAATATAAGCATCGTATCATAGAAGTGCCATATGGATCCGCCCTCCTCTAATCCTTCATGCTGCCGTCCCTTTACAACTATCAGCTTGACAAATCATTACAAATTGCTCTAAGGTGACTGCCATCTTCTGGTCGACGCCATATCATGAAGAGAACCCCGCGATTAAGACTTATAAAGCTGTAAAATGGTGTGAAAGTGACCCAATGCACAGGACTACTGAGTAAATCATGATGTTTGAAGATTCAGATTAAATAAACTAAAAAAGGGGTTACATTTTGTTCATGCTAGCTGAGGTTTCGCTCCGGCTCTAGCAAGCATGGAGTAGAAATGGAGGATCTTTAGCAAAAAATGAGTAGATTTAAATCAAATCCTGTTTAAGAATAAGGTTCATAATCCTCATATAAAAACAATAATTATACAATGTGATCCGCCCGTTAGCAACCATTATCCAACATTTGGAAAACAGATGGCATCTGAGCTGAGGAACATCTTTTGTAGGAAACCGCTCGCTATGTGCTCTTCTATCGTGTCTTCCCAGACTGCGAGAACACTTGAAGTAGGGATTAAAGACGGTGTCGTGTGGGAAATGATGTACGCGTCGCGATTATTATGGTGACCGGCTTAAAATATAAATATGACGGATATACCGGATTTTGACGTAAGTCTGATGTATAAGGGTTCGGATTATTGAAACAGGATGTCTTGGTACATATTTGCATGGCAATGAAACATGTTGAACAAAACAACAGAAAAAAAGAGTCAAAACGCTCTCTTTATTAAAGCACTTATTGCTAACTTGACTTTCTGTTTAGCCATAAACCAGGCCTATTTCAATTAAAATTCTCATCAACTCGTAATTATACTTTAAGATATTTTTGGAGCCTGTTTTGTACTGTTTATTCATATGTGGTAGGTCAAAAAACGAAACAAAAGTAATTTGAGTTTTTACATAAATCCAGACAATACCAATGGGTTATCGCGTGTATTGATAATATCTTAAAGTAACATAATGTTTGGTTTAATAAAAAATATGTTATGTATATAGCATCAGCAATAAATTAGGTTAATTAATTTATTCAGCAAAATGTCCAGACACAAAGGAACTTAATGTATATATATCCCGAAAATGCAAACAGCTTCCGGGAATGGAAAAGCAACAAGACACACGTCATTTCTGTATCTGAAGTGCATCCCTCATTTGAAGTCTGTATGATAATAAAGCAGTTGTTCTCAATTAGAAATTGCACTTCTATGAAACAATTCTGTGTTTTTAATTTACAAAAAGCTTCAAATAGAATGCACTTTTTGCATTTGTATTAAAACAGCTAGAGGATAATCATATTTATAAAATGTATACAGGAATGCTTTGATATTGACTTTGATGGGTTGCCTGGGTTGCAGAATTAAGACATCAACTCTACATTCAAGAAAGTCTAAACTCGTTGATTTGCTCAGAGAACGATAGACTCTATATAAATTAGAAAGTGATAACCTTGGAAAGAACGGGAAAGAGTATAGTATTTTGGGAATGTATTGTAAATCAATATAGTTACATAATATCACGCTATACCATCTTAAGTTCACACATAATTCAAAACTATTTTGATTTAAGCTCTTCAAAGACCCTTAAATAAGAGAAAACATAATGTGGTATTAAATATATTTATTTCGAGAGAAAACAATCAATTCGAAAATGCCTAGCTTCAAATTTTATATATTTCACCCTTTATCTGAAACATCGGAGTTCCGAATTCGATTTACCCCCATTTCAACCCAACCAACCTTCACCCCTAACCACCCCCCCCCACCCCCGCCCACTTAAATAACATTCCTACTTCCCATTCCTAAACCTTAAAAAGCATTGGTATCTGGTTTCTAGTATATCCTCCCCTCTTTAAAGGGGCCATCCGACCTAAAATGATACCATATAAGAGGCATCCGTAAGAAATCCTAGAAGTCCAAAAATGAACCCATTGGAGCCTCCGGTAATGCTAGTTTAGTATTACGTCACTACCCACCGACTTAATGCAATAAACATTGATAAATTATAAGATCAAGTATGAGCGAATGTCTGTATTTATTTTCGATGAAGTAATGTGATACCTATATTGATCTGGTCTGTTAACTGATGCACGAAATATGTTTGCTTAAAGATAATTTGGAATCGTTGATGATTGCATTAGTTTGATACAGGGACAGAAATATATATATTATGTAACATTTCGTAACATGTTCGCTTTTTTAATAATATGCGATCGATCAATTGAAAAAAAAATAGAGAAATATATATTCTACATGTAGCAGTAAGAATGTTCTGTGGAAGCATGGCGTTTTAACTTTCTATAGATATGTCTTTACTTATAAATTCAATGCTTAAACATAACTTTGAATTATGTACCAAAAAGATGAGTATAATGATACACAACCTTTTTTTCTTTAACAAGATTTTCAATCCTATGTCAGAGAGGAAATTATTTCATTTTGAGCCAAAAAAAAAACCTACTCGAATACACGAACAGGTGTTTCAATTAATAAAAATTGATTTCATGAATCTGATTTAATATGTTGGCCTGCTTCCAAACCAGAAGACTTCCAAACATAACTTGTTAACTACTGAGAATACACCATGTTTAAACAATCATTGATTGTTATTCGTCGATTAATCAAATCAGCTCCTCACAATTAGGATAACATCATATAAATCTGGATGCGGTTATCATATAAAGTATCTGTTGTGTCTGCTAGAACCATTTGTAACAAGCTCTTAGATATGGAACCGTTAATTCATTCATCCGATTTCATTCATACATAGCTCATAAGTTTGTTATCGAATGATTACACATCTTCTCCCTGTTTTATGGTTCAATCAATATTTGGAGCAAAAAGCTATAACGATGAATGTGATTTTAAAATTTCATATTGAGCAACTAGTAAAACATACGACATAAGGGCCTGACGATACGGAAAGAGACTGTCGGAGCATTTTCCCTAACATGTTTTTAATGAATTCACTTAAGGAAAGCCATATACGCTCGTTGCCTTTATAAACGGTATACGCGGTTTGATAAGATTTTAATAAGAAATATATTGAAAAAAAAAACACTATAGATTAAGTTTTAAAAAGTTTCCGGTGTTGACATACCCTTAGTTTATACATTTAAACGTTGAGTGCAATGATTAGTCAACATATTTACAACACGAATGAGTACATTGAGCAACTAATGGAACATTCGGCAGCAGTTTGGACTCTTTAACTGCGTAGGTAATGATACTAGCTTAAACGTCTAAACGCATGCCGATGGCTTAATAGTTGATCAATAAAATTCTATAGGATAAAAACTATTTACAACTCGAATGAGTACACACGGCGGTTTAAACGTGTCGGTTCGGATTGCGCGTAAACACGGCAATGGACCTGTAAGGCTCATCCTCCAGTCGAACTAAGCAATTACAACCGGCAACCTCTAATCAACTACATCGTATAGGCTATTAAATGGTTTGTTTGTCCTAGCAAAGGAGAACCCCATTGTCTATTCGTCTTTTTTTTTTCTAGCTTCATTTTTTACCATCTCTTCCATTTTGACACATGACAGAATACTGAATGCGACAGTTTTACGAAATAATTGTCATTTTACCAATACTTTCGGGATAAGAAAACAAATACTATGGACACTCTAATGAAATGCTTTGAAGGTTTTATAGTTCATTTGATTATACATTGTAATTGCTTGTTTTGCAAATTGAAATAGCAGCATTTCAAAAGGGCCGCTGAAATGACAATGAAATGGGTTTTGCTATAGTAAATCATAGTCTAGTCTATCAATTAAAACCATTGGCCACAAAATACAAGTTTGCATCACAACAATATGAGACTCACCGGGTATCCCCTTTAAGTAGTTTGATGAATATGAATTTGGATGTATGGCTCAAATGATGGATTAGGTTACGGTCACTCTAACCTTTTTCTCTTTTTTTCTATATATGTGAGCATATAGTTGAAGGGGGGGGGGGACTTGAAGCAACTTGCTTTGTATATTTGGCATGTTTCCGCGGGATGTTTATATGACATCCATCATTTTGATTCATTTTATTAAGAAGTCGAAATCAACGTATAACGATGAGAAATTATTTTCAAAATATTTTGGTTTCACAAATTTAACCATTCCACAGCCTTTAGAATGCTACAACTTCAATGTATGCATATCAATCCATCTCTCAATATATCTGTTTATCTACCCATCTATCTATCTATCTATCTATCTATCTATCTATCTATATACCTGTATATCTATCTATCTATCTATCTATCTATCTATCTATTTTGCTTTAACTCTCCCTTATTTTTTCCAAACGCTTCCAAAATCCTAGTTTTGCGCTTTGGTTTCTAAAACTCAATTACCCCTTTCACACTTCATTGAGAAATACTCCTTTTTTTAGCAAACTACTTTTGACATCTACCAGAAAAAATACTTTTAAGGGATTAACCAGCAACTTTTCAGTTCAATCGAAGACACATCTCATCTTCCGCTCATTCACGTAAGTGCCAAGTGACAACGTTTCCGCTTTACGAATTAGTTGAAAAAAAAAGCTCTTAACGCCTTCGTCCAATACACATAAACTACACAGCAGCTGTTAAATGCGACAGGACGCCTTGGGAAGTACACCCGGTGGGTCCTCTAAGTTGGGATGGAAAATGTTATGATATAAACGCAATGCAAATCTGGATTCAATAGCATTGGGTTTTCATTATTATATCATAAATGTGCCCTTGTCAAATAAGCAAGCTAGAAAGGGAGGAAAATATTTTCAGCTGATATAATGATTTATGCATAACATATAGTTATGTATGTGACAATGACACTTTTGCTGAATTTTACTTCCAATTCTACATGTATTGTTTGATAGTTAATGATATATAAATTCACTCAATTCCCTTTTTAACATTGTTCATTTATGAAATTATAAACCTTATAAAAAAAAAACACAAGAAAGCTGCTGCTTTGAAAAATATCCATTTTTCAAAAATTGATAATATTTTTAAAACTGCTCATCCTATTCCCCATACCTGTCACAGTCGTTTGTCGCAAGAACCTGGTACCAAGTAATTAAAGGCTAAATTGAAGTTGAAGGCGCGACATTAACGCAAAATTCCAGAAAGTTATGCAATGCGCAAAAGCGAGCAACCGTTTTTAACTGCAAGTGATGTAAGGGAAAGTGGTCGTTATAATTAACAAGGCTTTGGTTGAGCCGAAACTGGGGTAATGCTGGATTTAACGGATTTGTTTAGAAAGATTTGTTTATAAAGATCACATGCTAATCTTATTCCGATTTTGGTCTTAGAATTAAGCCAATTGTGGTGTTTAATAGAACAATTAATTTACGAAGTAGTTGCCCTAATATAACACGTTTGACATAAATATTAGATCCTGGCAAGATCGTGGACATATCAACAAGGTATTTCCAACGTCGCTACGAAGTCGGACTTAAGAAAATCCAGTTTCTAATTATCCTTAGCGTTTTTGCGTTTGAGCTTTTCCGATTATGTGTCAAGTGTTTCTGGTTAATCGTCAATTGTTTATGGGTTTTTAAGGGTTTGTGTTTATGTTTTTATACGTTTATCGCTGAGCAGTAAACGTCTTTCGGTAATCATTGATGCTTTAACGTAAATCGTTCGTGCGATCACCATGAGAACTTACAAACGGATGCGACGGTACATTGCAGTTCAAACTTCGCGTGCCGAATGGGTATACCGGATGACCTCGTTTTGGGAAGTGCAACTAAGGAGCCATTAAAGTGACCATAACACTGTGGCTATAGTGCTACTGTGAAAAATGAGTTTTACCTACCCATGTGACGGAGTTTTGGCTACTCGTTACCCAGTTCTGTCTACTCGTTACCGAGTTTTACTGATCATGACGAAAAATCACAAATTTAGTCATCATAAGATTTTATTATACGTGTAAAAATGTTTATTCATTTACAATAAGGAACACCATTCATTTCTCCAACATGCGTTTTGCCTAAAAACCATTTTCTCCCATTATTAATAACAATAAAGCCTTTTTCAACTAAAATACATGTATCAAGTCAATATCTTGCTAAAATTGCATTTTTTTATGCGGAAGTACAGAACAAGATGTAAACTTCAATTGACATTTCACTCCTGCAAAAATTAGTTGCTAGATTCCGCTTAAATACGCAAAAAGTACTTTATTTGTTACCCAGTTTTGGCGAGCCTTTTTATGAAGGTTTCAATTTAGGAACGATCAGTTTCAGAGTTTTGACGATAGTTTGCTATGATGAGTTAAATGCTATTTGAGACAAAATATGGTGTTTGGCTATACATTTTCATTACTATAGCATGGCGATCTGTTAAATAATGAAAATGAATATTACTCTATGCATTTTTTGAATACCGTACGTATTTAAAGCTATAAATTATATATTTTCTGTTCTGTTATTTTCATTTTAGTTTCTCGTTTTAAGGCCCCAACCCAAAAGGTTGG
>LQRL01124187.1:723-12234 GCA_001703475.1 Hydroides elegans
TTATACTATAGCCCACATTTTAAACAAACTGGTCAACAAAAAATATCAAGGAAAAAGTAATGAAATGTCGAAAAAATAAAACAGCCAAGATAAAATCAAAGTTAAGGCACGTTCACGCAAAATAAAAGCTGGAAAATAAGGCCAAAAAGCCCGCTTTTTGCGTCAACAGACGGGATAAATTGCTTTGTTTTTATTCAAAAGTGAGTTTCGAGCTTTCGGTTTTTGAGCTTTTATTTTCGGGATTTTTTGTTTGCCTGAACGCGGCCTAAGAATTCAGCAATGAAGAATTTTTACTTGGCATTGTTGAAATATAACCAGAAACACCAGAAGTCTTACGTCGGTGAAAAATAGACATTCAATATTCTAAAGTGCTTTGACGCCATTTGGACATGATATGACGTCATTTTGACGTGATATACCATCATTTTGATATAACGTGACGTCATTTCGACGTGGTGTGACGTCATTACCTTGGGACCGCGCCCTCGATGCGTGACCACGCCTCTGCCGACTTGTTCATCGGCTTCACACTCGGCTAGCATGTCGAGAACGTCTTCCTCCTGTTTGAAAAAAAAATAATACATAAGATAATTTTAGATTGTTCATCTTTTTGTATTGAAAAAAAAAAACATAAGTTCATTTTAGATTTGAAAAGAATAACTATATATGTACAGTGGCATGTACATAGAAGCCTTGATTTCAATATCAATTAAACCTCGCCAAGTTTATAAACATGAAAAAAAAATCGAGTAATGCAGAGATAATCAAAGGCATTTCAAAAGGTATCGATATTGCATTGAGTTAACAGATTTTTGCTAGCTTAATGACTTATAGTAAGCTGTGCTGTAAATAATTTTCATATATAAACATATGCATTAGATTACAGATACTTTCAATCACGAACGTTTTTATTTTGTGTAATTTGAGGTTATTTCTAAAAATTTGATAATTGCGGTCTCCTTGTAAGTCATGAACAAATATATACTCACCCTTAGTTTTTGTGAATACTGTTCTTCAATCTCCTTTTGTAACGACGATGAACGACCAGAAAGAAACGTCTTGAACGACTCGTTGAGCAGGTGCGCGTACTTTTCGCGCCGAAATTTGTCTTCTGGCGGGAAAATGCGCTTGAACCGGTTACAGTGTTTGTTCTCGTACTCTTCTCGTGCCGCCTCGCGTCGAATACGAGTTAATACTTCTTTCTGTGATATAAATGGCAAAATATGCGTTATTGTTACATCAGAAAACCAATGGAAACATAGTAATTATGTAATGTTACAGGGAGAAATATATAAAAATAATCCATAAATGCAAAACTCCGATAACTAGATTCTATGGTATTTTTATGGCCAAGATGAAACACGAAGCATTTGAAAGGTTTCTGAAATACGTTTATTCTTAGAAATAGCAATATGAAACTACCGTAATATATCGGAAATTACCGTAATATATCGGGAAAAAAATTATTAACCTCCGAAGGTGAACAATAGTTTATAGTGTCATTCTTGTACATTGTATATAAAGATGCAACCAGAAAATATATGAGGCAATTTCGCATAAAATGGTATCGGAACCGCTTACCAATTCTTCCTTTCGTCGTTCTATGGACACGTGTTTGCGATCCTTGTCATCTAGCGTAGCATCGAGACGCTTTGTGTGCCGAACAAGGCGCCGCTGGGCCATCATCTTTTGCTGCTGAATACTTCGCTTCCGGTCGTTTAATCTGGACAATGACGGAAATGACAAATAAAACATTTGATTTGCTAATTAAATTCAAGCGATTAAATCCGGTGAACGGAACGTAACATTCAAATATTCAATTTATTTTCTGTGAACAACCATGCGCTTTCTTGGCAAATTGATCAATAATCCTGGATATTGGGGCAAAGAAATACATAGAATAAATATAATTTAACGGGTTCAATGCATTAAATCAGTAATTCGCGTGACTATATTTTATTTTCAAATGTGTGGCGAACAAGGCGTCGCTGGGCCATCACCTTTTGCTGCTGAATACTTCGCTTCCGGTCATTTAATCTGGACAATGACAGAATATGGAATCAAAAGATGTGATTTGTTCAATAGATTTAAGCGATCAAATTAGGTGAATGGAACGTTACGTTCAAATATGTAAGTAATTTTCCCAGATAGCCGATGCACTTTCTTAGCAAATTGATCAATAATCCTGGATATTGGGGCAAAAAACCATACATCGAATTAATATATCTAAAGATTTCAGTGCATTACATTTATAATCATAATGTGACTGTCTCTTTAGACGGGTTAATTTGACCGGTTTCATGATGTTAACCAAATCCAAATCAACGTTAATTTGGAAATATTTTTTTTATTTTCTCTATGCCTACCTGATATTCATGAGTTTGACAGTGTCGTGAACAACTGCTGACTTTATGTCGAAATCCAGCTTCTCGTCTGTGCCGAAACTGGGCGACCGATTAATCTGAAATTAAGGTAGCGCTGTATAAGCTTTTCATATTTCACGCTAATACATTATTTTGTAATATGACAAACCTCCGCGCTTCACAGAAAAGTTAACTGAGATTTCAAGAAACGAACGTTTAACTTTATTACTCAGGAAAAATATAGATTTCAGTGACGTTACTTTCGTCCTCGGTAATGAAAGTACTAAATCCTATGGCGCTAGACCTAGGGATAATTTGTCAACAAAATCGTTACTCGGTTCCTAAAATGATAACCGTAAAGCTAGGCTCCATATGTTGTGCTTTATAGACAGGGTGTAACTTAGCCGTCGCACGGTCGCTTGTGCGACCATAGTTTCGTCCGCGCTAGTGCAAATCTCAATACCTAAACAATTACGCTGGCGCCTTCGGCCATCGCATTTAAGTTGATTTAAATCAAATTAAAGATCAAGCGCGAATGTCAATTTGCCAGCGCGAGTGTCGGTTTGGCTGACGGTCGCACAAGCGCGACCGTCGATTTCGGGTTAAGGTGCACTCCTGTTATCGATATTGGAATATCATTTTCTTTGATTTAATATTGAATACCGTGGTAATTGAATACCGTGGTAAAGAACATATGTACTGATACACAAAATCGTCTTTTACTTGAAAAGGAATAGTTGATTTAAATCATTCAACATTTTATTGTGTTTCTGAGGCAATTGTTTCATGGTGTGAGCGATTGATAAAAAACTAAACTTTCACATAATCTATATTAATGTAGCTAGATAAATATTCGGAATCAATTGGCCTCTTGTGATTGTGCTTACATAATCAACATAAGGATCACTAAACCATTTGTCAAACTTGCACAAAAAGCAAAATAAAATACATGCTTTATCTCCATGGCTAACCACTTAAAATGGGTAGATTGGACCTTCGATTGCAACTTTGCTTAAATCTTCTCCTTCAGCCGATTTATAGGAAATATTTGTTTTGCATTGTGGGTAGAATAATATTTCTACTAAGAAACCGTCCATTTCTTTTCCAAATCGTATACTGATTAGCTTTTCGAAAGATTCGGGTGAACCCCGCATAATAGAAAAGCCTAAAAATCCTTAGTCTCAAGACTTCTACTGGAGAAATTGGATACATTTATGTCTTTTCAACTTAACGGTTCCAGATAAGACCATCAGGCTTCTATCAATTCGATACGGAAAATAAATAAATCCAGGAGAACAAAATATTGTTTGGGTTTACTATATACGGCATATGTATGGCATAACTATACTTCAGAATAATCCTTTCGATTGTAATTGGGCTATTAATTTGTCCAGAATGTCACGCACCTAACTGGATATAATAATGGCTAAGTGCGGAAATCGATATCTTTATACCTTATCACCTTAACATTGTTATAAACAATATCAAAGCAAGCGATTCCTTTCTCGATACTTTCTCACATAGGGGGTGAAAATATCAATATTTTGGAAAAATCTTTGTTGTTTTTCTTCATAGGATCATTTAGACACCTGCGTTCATTTCAAAAGTATCCATAAGTAGTGTGAACATAGACTCTACCATTTAATGAAATGCCTAAGAGATGTTAATGTGTTTTGGGTGAATTGTAGAAAGAGCAGTGTCGCCATAGCTACATTGAGGACTATTCAAAATGTCAGGTTGTCGTAAATATATTTTGTTTCTTGAAGGTAGCCTTTTAGGTCCAGTTAACAAAAAATGAAAGTTTTGCATGTATAAAACAAAGCCGCAAGAGCTTGACAATATCTTAGAAGTGCCTTTATCGTGAGTTGATATCAAGATTATTTATTACAGAAGATCTAGCCACTATCTTTTGTCAAAGTGTATTTAATCCACTACTGATAGCTATCATTCTCGACAAAGTGTATTAAGTTATCAGAGGGAGCTAATTAATGATATATCTATGACGTTAGTCCTTAAATCATAACTAAGACATATATAATTGTCTACTTGTTATGCACTGAAAATACAGTCTGGACCCGTTTAGCTTCATGAATTAAGTGTTATAAAATTGTCCAGAGCAGTTCCTAACGTAAAACGCATATGGGCTTTAAAACGATCCCCTCTCTTTTAAAATATTTTTTTAAAGTAAATTTAATCATTCACGGACATGTCGATAATTCTCGAGGAATATTGTAAAAAAGAAAATAGACTCTACGTAAGCCGGTTGTAAGCAAAGTGTGCCTCATATGCACTGGACACAGGATAAATTCAGAATATCAATGTTTATTTCCTATCATAAATAGTAACCGTATTGATTCATTATACACTTGTGCTTTTTATATATTGTTGTTTACCCGCAAACGCCTCAGGGTATTCACTGCGGAGTTTTTGTTCATGCTCGGTTACACATTTATTGACCTGGTAAAATATCTGTGACGTCATATATATCATTTTTATTTGATCTCTGTATCGTTCAAGGCTATGCAGGTTGTAATGTAATTCGATTTTATGATATAACCTTTCTTACTTTTTGCACATCGATTCAGATATTTGTCTTACTGCCATGCTTCTCATGCAATCATAAGAAACTATAATAATTTATCGATCCTCATAGGGAGGATAAATACTTTCCTTCTAGAGACATAGCTATTTCAACTTCTTTTTTTTTAAATAAAAACATTAAATTTTGAGATATGGATTGCCCCGAAATAGCAACCCTTAGAAGCCGAATCATAGCCATAGTTTACATTGCGAACGTTTGTAGTGTGACATGCAAAATGCAACTCAAAGATAATCCATGTTTAAACCGACATTCGCTGGTGAGAATTCGCAGAGGTGCAGTATGAAACGCCGACGGGTGCATCTAAACCGAAGCTCGTCGGTGGCGCGGTCGAAACGAAACTCGTTAACATGTTAAGCTTTAAATTGTCGTGTTATCGATTCGTTCGCTCTCCCTTGATACGGTATGTCATTTCAGCGAGATTCACGCAAGCACGAGCATCGTTTAAAACGACCCTAGCACAGCGATACCAACCGTGGCATACAAGATCGGCGCACAGCAAACTGAACTCCTAATTTGGCCATAACACATAACATATTTTTATCATTTATAACTTACCTCTATCAACCAAGGTCTCAGCTTCCTATCAAGCATGACATCGAAACCAAGAATCTCAAAACACACACTATCCGAGCCTTGCGGTTGTCCCGGCCTGCACATCCTATAGGCGTGCAGTACATGCGGATGCGCTACTATCATAGTCTTGATGATCATGTCCGAGATGTTATTCCACATGTACTGAATATCGTAGTCATGGCGACGCAAGTACTCGTTGAAGTACTTGAGCGATCGTTTACTTCCGCTTTCCACGTTGGCGCCCTTGACGTAGGCGTCATTGTGCTTGTTGATGGAGTAGTTGGTCAAGTGCATGTACGAGCAATCCTGCGTGAACAAAAAAGAGGAAAAAGGTTAACTTTTAGCTTAGACAAACACAGAAGCGTCAATGAAACTACTCACAAACATCAAATAATTTTTTTTTAACTACATGTATAATTCTTTTTCTATGTTATTTTGTCAAAGAAAAGAAAATATAGGGTAAATAGTTAAATAATGATTCACTGTGTTAATATTATTATTATCATATCTACATTTTGTATTTGGCCATACTTACGCATTTACATGCAGTTTATTGATTAACAAACAAATCTAATTCGGCTAATAGAGAGTGAGTATTTCCGTTTCCGTTTAAATTTATTCTATTTTTTTTTAATGAATTTCGTATAAATCAATGAATCACCGTAATGCATATGATACACTAAATTAAATATTAGAATTTGTGGTTAATGAACTAAACTTACAAGATTACTGTCCGTTGGCGCCGTGTACTTCTCGGTACTCATTCGCAGCAAACCGTCGTTAAAGAGGAAGAACTTAAGGGGATCGCAGGATGTGACTAGAACGTAGATACGCATGTCGGTTTTAAAGCCATCGACGAGAAATGGCTTATCGAGGTATTCCTGTACCACCATATTCTCGTCCTTAGGGATTTTGTCGGGGTTACGGTATAAGTATATTCTGAAAATGAAGAAAACGTGTGTACTGTTTAAGATATGTGGTTTAATATTATCTTAATCACCTATATTAAGGATCATAATTGCATAAAGCTTTACGGTTCAGACCGGGCGTTTATGTTTATCACGACCCGGAATTATCATTTCAATTGATGATACCCGATATATAGTTTTTACTTTTTTATCAGATTGTGTTGCTGTTATTGTTATTGTAATTGCTGTTAATATAATTAACTAATGGCGATAACAGTTAAGCAGATAAGCTTCCTTATTCATCATTATTATCATAAGAAGCCTTTTTACAACTATGATATAAGCATAAAATTATATCAGATAAGTTCAATCGCCATTTGATTTTACATTACGGTAGATCCACATTTGAATACATACCCATTCCCCATAGCACCATTGGAGGGTTTAACAATATAAGTACGCGATTTCTTTTTCTTCTTAAGATCCCTCGCATACTGAATAAACTGATTGTATTCAGATGGTAGAATCCACGTCTTGGGCACAAAGTTGTATTCTTCCGGGAAGACTTTGGCCATTCTGAAATAAAAAGAGTGAAATTAAAATTATTAGTTCAGATATCAAAACTAATACACATCGGGTCCCAACACCACCTCCTTCCGACAATTACATAACGCAACCGAGTTGGAAACGGCACTCTATCAGGTCGGGACTTTTATACAGGTAGCACAATTTTAATAATCTGTCATGTATGCTTAGAGTCAAATAAACAGAAGAAAAATATCGATTGCATAGAATGACCACCTACATAAATAAATAAATAGACATGATACTCTTGCATAGTAAAGGTCTTTCACCCGAATAGATATTCAAAATTTATTTGATTTTTATATATGACCGTAGCTGATTTTGAGTTCTAACTGTTTTCTAGGCCACCTGACAATAAACATGTGAAAAGAGAAAGAGAGCAAATCTTACGACAGAAGGTTCTTTCTATTCAAAAGAGTTAATCAGGAATATGAAAGTGTTGAGTAAATACCTAATGAAGTCAGTTCACTGTTTTAAATGGACTCGTATTAAAAGGACTTGTATAGAATGACTTACATTTATCGAAAGTATTTTATGATAGAATTTATATTAAGGACCAAAACAGATATTATTCACAACATATCTCGTTAAATTTGCAAAAACAGACATAGGGCAAAATGAATATTTGGCTAACATGATGCCTATTGGTTTTTTTCTCATTTTAAAAAAATTGCCTCGTGAATATAAACATTAAGGCGCGGTAAGAACATAGAAAAATTGTTCTTTGTCCAAGGTCTCTAACAAGGAAACAAATCTAACACAATACCATTTTTATTATGTAAATGGTTGAATCTTTGCTCTTCGATTATTTGGAGCAAATAACTGGATAATAGGGTCGCATGATATCATTCACAAATTAGTGTAGGCTCACTGCATAATACCTGAGACCCACTACAAAAATTGACCAATCAATACGGTACCATCAATACCACACCTACTGGCATTTGGGTCCTAAGCGTTGCCAATTATTACGTCACAGTAACAAACACGCCGCGGTAATGGAAACTAAAATAACAATTGCGACAAACAGATGACAGCGAAACTTATTTGTGGCTCTTCGATTAATATACATCTATGATCTCTCTAACCGATGATTTGTTTTTTTCCGGCTATTTTTGTAGCTTGAGGTCTAATTTCTAACCTGTTACAAAACGTATCTGAGACAGATTTTAAAGGCGAGGTGAAATCCATATTTATAACAAAAATCCAACGTTCATCTTGTATTGTCCATGACAATCGATTTAGAATAAAAGAAAGTGCACTATTTTGTTTGTCGGCATGAACATAAGAATTGTTTCCGGACATGGAAATAAACAAACAGTTTGTGGGCTTCTTTAACACTATTTAACCCTTCCTCATATCTTTACCACTCCTTACAGCAAATAATTATACCCATGATGTCAATAACCGACCACGTTGCAAACATACTTGTTCATATTTCGCGCGAGGCAATCTTTTCGGCAGATTTCGCCCATGCCTGGAAAATGGTTGATGCGCTGGTATGCCTTAAGATCGGATATTCGGTCTGTCGACACGAAGCTGTCGTTCCATATAAGGAAGCTGCAAAACAGGAAGTGATTTGTATCAAAATAGTATCAAGGACGACACTTGAAAAGATTATGAAATATCTATTTATTTATTGTTTTTATCTTTTGTAACAAATAGACAAAGAAAAAACATCCAGCATATAATTCAACATATTTAACAGTTTTCTTTTATAAATAAAAATATATAAGTAAAAGAGGCTGAATCACGTACCAGTTTGGGTCTTCATCTTTACTGATGTAGTATCCGATTTGATCCAGCACCATGCGAACTGAAACAATCAAACATATTCATTAAATATCAAAAAAAAAGTATCACACATCTTTCCGTTGGTAAGGGAAGATAGGTTCTCACATAAAGACTATAGTTTCCTTCTGTTCGTTCGTTTAGTGTTTAATCTTTATTATCTGCAACAATGTTATTTCATCCATTTTTAGCGGATTTTACACATGCCTACGTGAGACATCGTGTTTTGAGATGAAAATGCCTAATTCTATCACAAAAAAAAATGCAATAATGTGAAGAAAAAAGAAGATGGAGAAATAAATCTATGTTGAGACTCACTGATTTCATATTTGGTGCCACCTAAATTCGCAGTGACGCTATTTTTCTTCTTTCGCCTTTTCTTGGCTGGTTTAGCGGGGACAGGGGTGACGGCTTTCGGGGGTGGAGGGGTGCTCTTCTTCTCGCTTTCTTCGGCGAGTGCATTGTGACGTAGTGACGGTGACGCGGCCGCCTGACGTTCTAGTAAAATGTTACGTTGATTCTGAATGTGGTTCTGGTTGGTTAGGTTGTTGTATGTTACTTCTGTAGAAGAAAAGAACAGAACGATTAAGATTAATATATGCCATAACACCGAAATACATGAAAAAAAGTTTTCGAATTTAATCCGGAAACTTGATATTTTCACGAAGCATTAAATGAGGTTCTCTTTGTATAAAAAAATCAATGCCTTGGTGTTTTTATCATTCATCAAAACAAAAAAATAAGGCCCCACTTGGATAACAAAAGAACCACAACAATATGAAGATGCAGGTAAATTGGGGAGATGCCAATAAACTAATTATAAAAATATAATTATAAAAAATATATATTCATTTGAATCGATTCGATTCTAAATGGAAGAAGCATATTTGAAATATCCAGTGACTCACGACTCATCCACATGTTTGATTATATATATGAAAGTCACTCAATTCGACCACCACTTTTTCTTTGACACTAAATCATGGTTTACGTTTCGTCGTTTTTTTTTATTCACTTCATACTTGAAATGATTATATCCATTGACATTTCAATAAAAACTTCAATTTTCACGAAGTTTTGTAATCATATATTTTACAAATATCCAGACGAGTGCAATCTTCACACAAAAATATCAATTTCATGATTTGTATAGATCCGTGTGTGCTCTCTTTTGTATGTAAAAATTGATATATCTATATATTCAGTGCATTTGTAAAATACTTGCTTCAAGGAGCATTCACCACTTGAAAATCGCAATAAATTAGAAAGTTTTTCACAATAAAAACAACGAATAAATGAGGACAAAATTGCACTACTAAAGACTTGAATCGCTTCTCAATTTGACGCAGCGATCTCCAGAATGATAAATGAAATACAGCAGATACCTAATCCCTGATCAAATATAATTTTCATCGGCCATATATGCACTATACAAACGTGTGTACTTAGTCTCCATGGCACATGCTCCACTTGGATTACAAATTACATACCAATGTTTCTCTATCATTTTCATGCGTTCATTCAGTTATCTCATACTATATACCAAGACAGACCCTCAGGGCATATCTAGTATTTATGATTTTCACCTAGATTCGTATTCATCGAAAAGTGAATCAAGTTGAGTGTGTATAACACTATTATTCAGGATCGGCTCGCTGATTAAACAAACGCATTATGTGTGGCTCTCATAAACGAGAAGTTCATTTATATTTCATAGCGTGCTAATTTTGACCAGTCGTGCCTCAAAGAGTACAAAGCTCTCGAGCTAAAAATATTAACCCAGGTTAATGACTTTTACTTGATATTGGTCCTTCACTGGTTACTATCTAAAGGGAAAAACACCACACGCAAACCTTATTTTATATTAAACCGAATATATTATTCAGAGTTATTTCAAATATATAAATAAAATTGATTGATCGTGAAGGAGAGATCATTTAAGTGTAATCGAATATTCGATTCCAATTCATAGAAGAGCAATAATAAAACCCTTGATATACTCAGGGCCTCTTTATTCTAATTCATTTACATAAATATTATATATCTTATTACAGATAGTTATCAAAGTGAGAAGAGGTGGTTGTAGCAAAGGTAATATTATACGAGACCTATTTTATTAACTATAAGTTCATGTACCATATTTATTTATTTATTCATTTATCAAGGGTAATTCATGTAGGGAATATAGAGCATCAATTTTATGCTCATCGATTCATTTATATAATACAAATAGAAATAGCTGATAACATTGAAATACAGTAACCCCTCGTTAATTCATCCCCGGTTAATTCGTCCCCCCGGTTAATTCGAACTGTTTTGCCTGGTCCCGATTTTGGGACCAATGTATTCTTATGGGAAAGTTCGAATTAACGAGGACCCTGATAATTCGAACTCATTTTGAGCCAAAAAATCGTCAAATTCCAGGTTTATATTGGTCTTTTATGACGAGTTTACATATGTTTTAGGGCATATGGTCGAGCTAAAGATACTCTCCTGAGTAAGGACTTTCACTTTATGTCGTTAGACCACACATAAAGACATTCACCGGTTCTTTCAAATGCTCTTTTTCAAAAGATGATACTCTTATAGTTTGTCCATGGAGTGGTAATCCTAAGCGATACCACTCCCCGAATTGATTAAGTGCACTTTTTGACAATAATCTTATTAAACAAAAGGATGATAAAACAAT
>LQRL01124190.1:0-12608 GCA_001703475.1 Hydroides elegans
GAAGTGTGTAACTTTCGCTAATTTCTTCACTAAATCATTTCTTGATAGCCCCTAAAATGACCCCAAATTCGTCTTTATTTTTTTTATTGGGACCCCAAATAAAACCCCAAATTTTGTTCTGGAGCACTTGAAACCCTGTTTAAAATGTCATCCTCATTTCTAGGTTCCTTGACTACGGCGATGAGGAATGGAAGTCTGAAGTGCGCGCTCATCTCGAAACGATGGAGTTGTACCACGGCGAAGTCAAGCACAACTTCACGGCTACACTTGATTGGCTGCATGAACATGCGTGCTCAAGGTCCTATGGGCTCGGTGGGTGAAAGATAAGAGAAAAGCACGTTGGTTTTCGTTTGAACCAAACCATTGATAGCATAGCTGAATTAGTACATAAATGATAACCTTTGTGCAAAAACATTGTAGCTTGTATTCACTGTCAATTGTAAAATTCATATTAGAACAAGCAGTGATTTTTGTCGTTGAAAATGTCACACTATCAGAGATTCTTAAGTACCTGTGAAATTAAGATCTTTTACTTGTCGATTACTTGTAACTAGAAATGTACTACCGCAATTTGGCCCGGGATTTATATAATCTAATTTAGATTGGTTTATTTCATAATATCACCATTCGCAACCAAAAGATAATGAGTAATAATTTTGTGATTTGCTGCTTAACAATTCAAATAAATTTAATGAAAAACTGAAGGTGATGCTAGATACTGTCAAAAAGATATTTCTATTTTCGTATACGTATATACAATTTTACTAATTCGGTTAAAAATATAACATATTGTTTAATCTAACATTTGAATATCCATTTTTCTTTTGTATATTTGAGTTAACTGGATTGCCTAAGCACTTTGGTTTCCACCTGCTATTTAAGACGTTAATTGCCACTTGTTTCATGTATGACGTAACAATTATTTTGCGCAATGTAAAATAACGTCGATTGTTGTTACCAAGCAAATTCTATTCGATTTCTTTAAAATATGATTTTATCTCTTGCTATGCATTTTTCTCCGTTTGTGTTTCGTTGTTGGTGGTTTGATTACTATAACTAATGTTTTGAAATAGGTTAGATACCCACATGACGGTTATTAAGATTTCGAAGTGGAGATTATCTTTTATCGCCCATTTCAAATGATTAAAAATTGTATCAAAATTATATTTACGCATACTATTTAATGATTTCTGTATGGCTTAAGAAATTGGATAGCACAACGCATTATGATAAAAAAGATAAAATGATGCTTTTTATATCTTCACATCTTGCATATATTTGATAAAAACATATGCGTGAAATTAATTGCGAAAAATTACATAATCACCACGTGGTAATTACCCACGCTCAACCGGAAGTAAATTTTAGCAGTAATAGGATTGGGCATGTGAGTTGTATAAAGGCACGGGGCCTGCGGCCCCGGGCCGATTATAATTTACCTAGAAGTATCAATAAGTAACGATTTTGTTTCGATTATAGGCACTAAGCTGCCCTGGGACCCGCAGTACCTGATTGAATCCCTGTCCGATTCGACCATCTACATGGCTTACTACACCGTTGCCCATCTGCTGCAAGCGAATGCCTACGATGGAAGCAAAGGAGGAATCCTCGGAATCAAGTACAGTGTTTTCATTTGGATAGAGACATGAAATTTATAATCGAAGTAAATGCCCGAAAAGTGAATAGCGAATCGGTCGGAATCAAAATTGTGAATAACCAAAATTAAATTATGAAAAGGCAGCTCTCATATGTGGGGTTATTCTCGCATTTATTTCAAGCGTAAAATGAAGTAATTAATAATATAACTTAAGAGCGTTTAGATTAGAAATAAATTCCTTATTCTCTATGAATAGATTAATTGAATATTAACACCTGGCACTTACTCTCAGATCAGAACAGAAAAAATGTTTGATTAAAAAACCTTAAAAAGTTAATGACTAATCCGCCTCCATTCATAGACCCGAGCAGATGACAGGCGCCGTATGGGACTACATTTTCTTCGCCGACGCGCCCGCCCCCAAATCCTCGGACATCCCGGCCACCAGCCTTGAGCGCATGCGCATTGAGTTCCGTTATTGGTATCCGGTCGATGTGCGCGTGTCGGGAAAGGACCTGGTTCCCAATCATCTGACTTACTATTTGTACAACCATGTGAGCATGTGGCCAAAGGATAGGTAAGGGTCAAAGCACTGAGTTATTTAGTGCTCTACATTTCTCGTTTTTCGTCTTTTATGCCGATAAAGCGCTTTCGTAGACCAGATATATGTATGAAAATATGATTCATAATCGATCATGCCCAAGATAATTAACTAGGGTCATAATTTATGATAAGATTTTCGTTAACCATGGATAAGCTTTGCTTCTTTTGTCGAGCGGATGGATATTACGTTCATACATGATCACTGATTCCATTTTAACGTTTTAATCTTTTTCATTTCAGCTCTCGGTGGCCGAAAGGTATTCGTGCGAATGGACATCTGCTTCTTAACTCGGAAAAGGTAAGACTCCTCGATCTATTTACGATATGCATCATGCTTTTATCTTCGGCGCATACCCTTTCATATATCGCTTGTACCGTGGCTGACTTTTCATGTTTCCCTTCCGAGGGATTCCTTTCAAATCCTTCATATAAAAAATGTTGTCTAGCTATCTTAATCCACATGTGTATTATGTTAACCATGACCATTTATTCAAAACTGTAAACATATAAGGTATTCCAACTGAAAGAAACGATATAAGCGTGTCATTACACGTCCGTATAAACAATAAATCGCAGCCTAAAGAACGTCCGTATTCTGGTTTCAGATTCCAAGAAAATCCGTTTTTAGAAACAAATATGAATATCAAAAAGAATATAAAGGAAGGCTACAATTTCAAAGAGTAAATGTTTTGATTTCTCAATCATATACCATTTCTTGAAACCACAATCCATAAAAAAAAAACATGAAAAGTCAGCCACTGTTTTACTGCTTTATTATAATTACTGGCATATTGATTGTAAAATTTGTTTGTAGTCTGGTTTGGTTTATCAAAGCCCTTTGCGTTATCATTGTTATTTTATAACTAAGCAAAACGTTTGACTGAAAACATCACATAATGTTAGGAGACAAATATCAGATAATAATATTTCTGGAGACTTAAATAAAATTCCTCTATTTTGCAGATGTCGAAATCGACGGGCAACTTCCTGACCTTGAGTGAAGCAGTTGCCAAGTTCTCTGCTGACGGTGAGTAAAACCTTTTCTGCATTAATTCTTTGTAAGTTAGTTACAACAGTGTATAAGGATAAACGTAAGTATTAATCTCATTGATCTTCTTGCTTTTTCGATACCCCTTGCACGATAAATGAGTAAATGGATGACCATAAAGCGGGGCCGCTACATGCGTATTTCTATTGAGTGTTCGAGTATCGATTGTCTGTGTTCCAGTTCATTCTCTATCTTCCATTATCCTTGTTTCCTCATATATACATTTGTATGCTTTATGTTCACTTCCAAACTTACATATTTCAGGCATGCGCCTGTCCCTGGCCGACGCCGGCGACACGATCGAAGACGCCAACTTCGTCGAAGCAATGGCCGACGCTGGTCTACTCCGTCTCTATGCTTACATCGAGTGGGTCAAAGAGATGCTGGCGACGGTGGCAGAGATGCGAACGGGACCGGCGAATACATTCAACGATCGGGTGTTTATCAGGTTAGTTCAACTAATCGCATGATTTCAGAAAACATTTCCACTTTTTCCATTCTTCCGAACATTTAAAGTGTCGCAGAATATTATCTCGATAGATATTGCACTTAAACTCTCATTAGCTTCAACTTACTTACCTTTAAATAATAAGATCGGGTGTCCATCAGATGTGTTAAATGAATTGGGTTCGGCGAGTGGGGTAAGGTTAAGCAAATAGCAACTTAATATAACTTCCCAACAGTTTATATATCGATTTTTTTAACAGATCAAACCTGTTTATTCAAGAACCAATTCACTCACTTTTCAACTTGTAAATGCATAAATGCATACATAAACATGACATGTCAAGTCTTATGTTGTTGTTTAAACTAATGTATTTTCTCATCTTGTTGTGCAGTGAGATGAACAAGGGCATCGAGCAGACCAAACAACACTTTAGTCGCATGATGTTCAAGGAGGCACTCAAGACTGGCTTCTTCGAATACCAGGTATGGAAGTCGAATGGGAAAAATGAGTTGGGATAAGGATGGTTTAGAGGGTTTGAAATAAAAAATATTTTTAATCTGGTGTGTGTGACATGGGTCTCAGTGAGAAAACACCATCTTAGCGTTCAATACATCATGATGATTAATTACTGCTTATATTGACAAGCCTTAAGATAAAATAATTTTGTATAAAGCAAAACGATTCAACATTTATTCCTAAATAAAGAATACGTCCTTGTTTTTCTCTTATGACCAATCCCATGATTTTTATTTCGCATCCTCTTTTCTACAGGCTGCCCGCGACAAGTACCGTGAACTGGAAGTGACGGGAATGCACCGCGACCTCGTTTTGAGATTCATCGAGACCCAGACGATCATTTTGGCGCCAATCTGCCCGCACGTCTGCGAGTATGTGTGGGGTCTCATCGGAAAGGTAGGATTTTACCCGCAATACAATACAGATAAATCGACTTCGAGAAGCGATTTCATTGCTAGAATTTCGGATGCGTTCAAATCACCAACTGTGTAAATCTGCTCATCTGATTCTTCGGGCATATTTTATTACTAAATAGATCGTTTATGCATTTTACCTTTGAACATATCAAAATTTGATTATTACGGATATTTCTAGAAATATGAAGGTTCGATTTCCGTTCACATTGTCAAAAGTCCACATTGTCAAAAGTCCGCACCTTTAACCGAAATCTGACTGATGTTTCATAGATCAAAACGTCAGTGAAGCATGCGACATTATTTGTTTCGGGACGTCTTTAACAAATTCTAATTTCATTTATTTTCCTTAGTCCTCGTCAATCATGCGCGCTGCGTGGCCCTCCGCAGGCCCCGTGGACGAACAACTGCTGCGCGCGTCGGAATATTTGAGCGACGCGGCTCATGATTTCCGTTTGAGAATGAAGACGCACATGGCGCCAAAAGGAAAGGTTAGTTGGTGTGAGGGTATAGAGCTGGATATTTTTCAACCATAACCGAACCTACATGTATTTGATGGACATAGTACAGGGAATTTAATTTGAGACTCATTGTGGAATGTGTACATGTATAGTATCTGGTATGATATGTTTTGCCTAAAATCAAGTCAGTTTAATGAAAGAGAAAAACGTTTTCTTTCTATATAAAGAATAGAATTCGTGATATTTTTTGGCATAACTTTACCATATGTTGACGTAATTTAGAGTGCATATAATTTCTGACGCCTTAATGTTTTGCAGCAAAAGACAGTGCCGCCTAAGCCAAGCCATGGAACCGTGTACATTGCTAAGACGTACCCGCCCTGGCAGACGACCGTACTGACCACACTCAAGCAGCTTTATCAGGTACATGACAAACCATTCATTCACTCAACCAAACATCGTTCAAATAATGTTCAAACGTTGAAAAAGTCTTTTGCCATTCTCTTATCAATGAATCCGCTTGCTATCTATAGCAATCTACAAGGAACTGAGTATTTCTTAAAAGAATAAGCCCAAAAGATTTTAGGAAAACTACAATGAATATGATTATGGATGCTGTAAGTATCTTGCATAAATAAACCGTCCTTTGTTTAGAATAACAACAACGCCTTCCCCGACAACAAGTTGATCTCGGGCGCCCTGGGCAAAGAAGCGAGTCTGAAGAAGTACATGAAGAAGGTCATGCCTTTCGTCATGGTCGCTAAGGAAAACGTTGCTAAGCACGGGCTGGAGGCACTCAACCTGACGACGGACTTTGATGAGACGGCGGTGTTGACAGAGAATCTGTCGTATCTCACTAGTACACTCGAGGTATGAATGTGCGTTAGCGATACAAGCATTGTTTATGCCTTATTAATTAAGACGTTTAGTGTATGATACATGACCGATAAACATTCCAATAAAAATCATCTAACCCGGTACATATAAAACCAATCGTGATATTAGTTTTTTTTCAAGCTTTTCAGTAAACCACTTTAGCCATATTGCATGATTGGATTTAGGCTTCTTTGTCGCCATACTCAAATGTATCTTTTTCAATTCTCAACTTCCAGGAGAAAACCACTAGGGACTGTAACAATCAATATTGCCTAATACATATAATCATATCAATAATACATCAATTTTTGTTCTGCAGCTGGAGTACTTGAGCCTGGCGTCGTCGGACGCTGCTGAGGACAGAGTGAGGGAAGAGTGTTGTCCCGGCAAGCCTTTCATCACCTACCGCCTCGAGGTAAAACATATTCTATGATGTTATATTTTAATGATCTTGAAAAAGTGTGTACTTTTCGCATATCCTATATAAGAAGTAATCATGGCATTGGGACACCAATACCTACGGATGCCAATTAAAGTGAAAATTGTATTCGTAGCACTTACCTATAACCAATACTAGGCCAAATGACCAAAAGTTTGTTTTCGAAGCAGCTTACGCTTATCTCCAATATCTATTGATTCTGCGATTTAAGTTCCTGTATTTTTCTTTCCAGGCAAACGTTGAGGTGCGCCTGACGAACCCGATCCCCCACAGCGGTCTCTTCGAGGTGCGCGTGCCGCTGTTTCCCGGGGACACGGTCGCCAAGGTGACGGCCAGGATGGCGCGCAACGAGCGCAACATCAAAAGTAAGGCGTTTTACGTTTAATCGAATCGTAATTCGTTTAATGATAGATATGTTAAGAGGTAACGATTTCATATTTGGAAAGTTTTATAATTTCAAAACCTTAGAATTTTAAATGGCCTTAGTGAAAAATAACTTTTTCTTCCATGCTGCAGCATTGTTAATGCATTTCAATCGTTAACCACATCCATACCCCTTGACACAATATTTGTCATATTTTGCAAACCATGAGCAGCTGCCCGTCTTAATGTCAATTTATTTTCTCTTTTCTCCAAACAGCGGCAGAGTCGGTACAACTGTGGCGCTTCGCCGACCCCGTCACTGGCGCTCGCTCCATCCCGACCATGACCTGGCAAGAGGGCAAGGTCGCTCTGAGCAACGACACAGGTTTCAACGTTGATGTGGCGAGTGGCCGGGTGTCCCTTGTACAGAACGGAGCCGTGGGAGTGGAAACGGGTACGCATATGCACTATGTGGTTACGCAATGATGACATCGGATCATAGGATAGGACTTTTAGTGGAGCAAGGTTTTTCAAATTGTAGGTGCTTTTCAAAAATTCGTGAGGTTTCTTAGTTTGAGGAGTTTTGTTTTTCCTTAATTCGGTATAATTATTGCCTTAATAGTGCTGAAATGGGACATTATTATGATAAGGAGATGAACTTTCAAAAACCGTTAAACATGCCATTTTCTTGGTTTAAGATATGTTTTGAATAGTTCTTTAGGCAAAATTATGAACAAGACGGATTTTGTTAAAATTGTTGGTTATTTTAAGAATTTTAGAAATAACCAAGTGATGTTATATGTTTTCAGAGATGTCATCGTTATTAGTATTTTTAAAATTCGTATTACAATGGTTTCTCGTTTGTTTCATGAAAATCGTGTACGGCAAATTGATGAATGAATGCAGGAAATTCTGAAATTCTTACACTTTTAACGAGCAAACCTTATAATTGCTAAAAATGAGTAGAGATTCGGATTAAAATTTTCTCATATTTAGGAACTGTATTGAAATATTATTTGTTACTTAATGTTATGCTAATTGAATATAAACGGTCTGATTAAAACTGATATGGCTTGTGATATCACATATGTGCCACCCAATTATTCGTATTGATTCCTCATTTTAATTCATCGAGAATAAAAATAGAAGCAAGAGTGTTTTCCTTTTCTTTATTCATGAAATATATGTATCTTTCTTTCATTCTAAAATTAATTACTTAACAGTATATAGACAACGCGCATATCGATAATAATGCAATATTTTATTTCTTTCTTAACCGGAAACACAACAATTCGCATTACAAACACAATACATGTATTATTAATTTACGGATTTACTGGTCTGTAAATCAAACGACCCATTTGATATTCTTGACGTTTTCTAAAAATAAATTTCCCCAACAATCAAAATAGATTTTAACAACACGATTCCATTAAAACTTACAAAACACCAATAACAGGATATTAGAGAGTGGATATTTCTACCGTCCGTCATACCATGTTTACCCTATGGTACACAAACACTTTTACTCTGTACGGCAATGTCCCAAAACACATAATTAGCACCTTTCGCATCGACTCTCATTACTCAAGTAGAATCACAATCGCCTATCACATCCTAACTGTTCACATTCTCTTATTTATTTCGCGATGCCTTTTTGCGTTTGGTAAGGTCAGGGAAGGTCAAGGGCACCGGAAGTGTCGCGACGTCACTGCGTATTCCTGCCCGCGTCTGTTGATTTATCTTGCAACCAAGGCCGCGAAGGAATCCAATAAGCCTGAAAATGCAAGTTAAATATATTTATACACTGTGCTTATTATAATTAACCATTTAAATCCCCTGTTCCTATCTACGCACTACTATAGCCTCACCCTTTAACCTAACCTAAGCGTTTCATCCACTTTTAACATCAACTAATCAGCGAACCTCAAACACCCTATTTGTTTTCAAAAAAAAATAAATTTAAGAGTGATCTACGCTTAGCGACCCTGTCAATGAAACTTTTTCGACATAAATGCACTTAGCCCAGTAGTCTGCAGATCTTTACAGAGCATCGCGAACTCCAAACTCAACTGTATACCCTATGCCTAATTCATTCATATAACCCCACCCTACCTCATATCCTAAGAATTTCTTTCCCCCTCTCCTTAAAGTACCATCAACCAATCACTATACTCTTTTGAATGTGTATTAAAGAGTGGTAAATAAGTTCTCCGATAAAATAGCGCACAGCTCATATATCTACTCTACATCCACCTCGTCAACGAATCCCCTTCGTCAAATTCGAGCCAAATGATTTGTCTTGAACCCCATCTCATCTTTATAACCCTCATGCATTCATACTCCCACTATACCACTGACGCCCTTGAACCTTGGTATTTTCAAAAATACATTTTATAAACATACTTTGGCCGAGTGATCTGCAAATCCTCACACAGCGTCGTAAACTCGAGCGCAAACTCCTCCAGAATAAGACACAGCGTCAGAATGTAGCAGACGATTTTGTCCTTCAAGCGAGAAGGCATTGTGCGTTGTCGACTGTTTTCCACGCGAAGTGTGAAGCGGTTGAGGAGAGACTTCTCGACGTCCGCGGGGACATCCATGTCAGGGAACAAATCTGTTTAACATATAAAACATGAATTTATATTGACATATACAAGGAATACGGTTATATTCAATTCAGGCCTCGAAACAAGTATATGGTAAACATTTAATTCAAGCTTGCCGCATACTTCGAAATATGCTTTTCTCACGTCTACCAAAACATGGATGCATGCTTAAATAGTAGTATAAATGCTTTAGCAGCACTGCAGATGATACAAATTGAATCGAACCATGTCTGTCAATACAACGGACAACTTTGAAATATCTTTTTTCGATTTGTTTGAATATTGCTGACACTGAATGAATCACCTTTCTTCTTGAGATCTGGCACGCGCAGCTTGTACATGTGCATAAGGTAAGAGAGGTAAAGCAGACAACACGCTTTGCGCATGCGCGGGGCTTCTTTGAGCGGCAGTACGCGCACCTGCCGAAGCACCGTCACCGGGTACCTATGGGTTGGCAAAATTGACATATTAGATACATGTATATTGTATATTCTTACCAAAAAAACTTTAAAAGCGATACAAAATATTTACCTATCATTTTCATCAGTCAGCAAACAACAAAATCACGGAAACAATCTATAGGTAATAAGATTAAAATCATTTCAACCGAAAAATATCTTCGGTTGCTCATAATTATTTACTGATTCCGCAGAGAGGCCGTCAAAGCAAGAATAAGATGGTTTCAAGTATTTTTATATTTAGCTCATGTAGGCCTACTTACTTTTTGCTCTTTTGCCATTCTGTGACAATTGCGGAATTGCTGTCGACAAACACCTGTGCGCTTACTCGCAATGCCTCCATCAAGTCGTCGCTGATGACTAAGGGTTACGGTCAAGGTCATGAACGTTCAATGTCATATGGTTATACATTTCACAAATTATGCTTTTCCCATTTTTGTTTGTTTAAACAGTCAGATATTTAAGAGTATCGTTCAATATCATATCAGAATCACCTTTCAACAACACAGAAATACCAAGTGTGCAGTTTAATTTAGGAACTTAATAGAATGTTCTTACTAAGGACAAAGCACATTTTGACACATTCACAGGGCATTGCCAACAACCCATTTAGATGCAAAAGCTTTAAAAGGATACTGCCCGAGAGCGGATATACTTCTGCAGCAGTTGTTCCATTGATGTTATAAGGAGGAATCGTTTCACTGGCGGCGGAACTAGTTTCTTGTACCTCTGTGGAAACAAAACGAATTATATCATTTCATTCCTGATCCAAACGAAATATCTAAATAAATTGTAGTTTTTTTTCTAATACCGACAATAAATCTTGAATCATTTACATACATCTGCTAGATAAAACAAACTAGATGCTGTCAGAGAGCAGCAGGATCCCCTGTGCATGTTATTGTCACAAACAAGCACAATATTCCCAGAGGGCTATAATTTCAAATATGAGCAAGACAGAAAAAAATCTGAAACCATATTCGTCGATTAGAATGCGGGCTCCATAATGTTAATCATGGCGACAGTCAAATCAATTTGTTTTGTCTTACCCATAATGATATCTCACTCACAACGGCTTTCTCACAACGTTTCTTTCTCACAACGTCTTACAATGCCTTTATCACGATGGCTTTCTCACAACGGCTTTCTCAAAACATCTTTCTCACAACGTTTCTCTCTCACAACGTCTTTCTCACAACGTCGTTCTGACAACCATTTTTCACAACATTCCTTTGCTCATAACATCAAGTTATACGCGTAATCTTTCGACAATTTATGGCCGACTAAACTGAAACCTTGACGTTGCACACCTATAATCCTTCGTTAGAAGCTATATGAACAGTAAAAACTTGTAACCACTTCATTAATAAAGATCTGACGTTCACAAGACACCAAATAAAGCTGGAGGAAAACACGAATTTCGCCTAAGTTCAAATGTATATAATTTCGACAATTTTTGGCCGATCAAACTGAAAGGTTAACGTTGCATATCTATAATCCTTGTTTGTATCGAATATGAAGAGAAAAGACCTCTATGCACGTCCAGTGATGGCCATGTATTGTCTATAAGACACCCACCCTAAGCGCAAATAAAACATTAATTTCGACTAATTTCAGAGGGCTGTAATTCCGACAATTTTACGTCGATCAAACTGAAACCTTGACGTTGCACATGTATAATCCTTGTTTGTATCGAATATGAAGAGAAAAAAACCTCTAGGCACGTCCATTAATGGCGATGTGATGACTACAAGACACCCACCCTCAGGCTGAGACAGACGGACGGACGGACGGACAGACAGACGGACAGACGGACGGAAAAGTCCAAACCTATATCCCTCCGTTTCACGGGGGATAATCACAAATAATCCAATAGTGTCTCTCTTTAGGCTCTCTTAATATATACCCCCAACCATTCATGTCCCTTCCGTCCCTTCCGAGCTACCTTCATCATTCCCTCTCTGATTACTCTCTTTATATACCTCAAACATCCGGGGCAAGTCCCTTCCTAGCACATTTTGTCGTTCCCTCTCGCTTTCATCAATTTTGCTATCTCTCCGTTTTTCTCATATTTTACATTTTCATTAACCTATTCAGCTAATATTCATGCCTCCCCTATTCACAACCAATTCGCCTCTCATTCCTCTCAGCCTTATCTACCCAATGACCCTTGACATCCAAAGCAACCCTCCCTATCCCCAATGCACTCACTTAACAACGAATCGACATCTGACCGAACCAAGGTCGCTCCTACAGCCGTATCAACAGCTTCGTTCAGTCGCTCGGCGCTCAATTTGTTTTTGTGTCGAGCGTCCATAGCTCGTCGCTTTTTCGTAGAACCGAACGCCGCTGTCAACTTGTCGATCTGTGCGAAAAAAAAACCAGAGTAAACCGTTTGAACGTATACCTCCTGATCCAAAATCATCACAATGACTGATAATTCCATTTTTAAATTATCATTTTAACTGTTTATGCCTAATTTGAAAGGGACAAATCACCGAACGCCGCCGGACGCACGAATTGAACTTTACACACGAGTTCCGACATAGACACACGGAGAATTTAAAACATAGGCATCAGAGATGCAAAGCCCCCAGCCTATGCAAAACATTCTTTATCACGAATATTTGTCAATAAAAAGAAGAATGTAAAAATAAATATATTTCTCACAACGACCTCTTACAACGTATTTCTCACAACGTCTTTCTTACAACGTCCTCCTAACAACGTCTTTTTCACAACGTCTTCCCACAACGTCTTTCTCACACCGTTGCCCT
>LQRL01124193.1:0-13765 GCA_001703475.1 Hydroides elegans
GCTATATATTGAGCAATAGTTTTTACAATGTTCATACTTATACCATCATGGCCACTTGATGTTTTATTTTGAAAAATACGTATAACATTATTGATTTCATTCTCACAAGTTGGTTGCATAAATAATGATGATTGTACATTGTTAACCATATAATCATAAAAGGTTTTACCTTCACAATCTGGAATAGTTTTAGCCAGGTTTGGCCCGACATTAACAAAAAAATTATTAAAACCATCTGCTATATCTTTATTTTCACTTACTTCCACATTATTTGCCTTGAAGTATTTAGGAAAACATGATGCCTGTTGATGCCACAACTAATATTTAAGTTTGTCTTTCTATCAAACAATGTAACATTGTCATATAATAGTGTATTTGTAACAGTAAACTTTGAAATGGCCGATAATGCGTTATTTTAACTTTCGCCGATTAGACCTTTCGAAACGAAACACCTTCTTGACCTCGTACTTCTAGACTTAAAGTTCAAGTTCTTGTTAAAACATGAATGTTGAAACGAGATGCTCTGACAAACTTCAACACATAGAATGAATTTATCTAATTTGTATTTAAAAATGAGTATTCTGCATAAAATGATGCAAATTCAAAACACAAATGAACGTTTGCAAGTATGTTGTTTATGTTAAATATTACGAAAAATTATAAGTGGGCGATAATACATAGATATTGTATATTTTCATGTACTGAGCATTCACAGCCACAACTAATATTTAATATCTTAGATAACTAAATAATGTAATGAACTTGTTTACCATTGTGATAATATAACGGGCAACATCTGATATAAATGAAAATAAATTGAGGAATCTAATGTAAACAACAATTTTGACAAGCTTGATTTCTGCATCAAAATGGTGCAATTAGCACTTGATGCAGGTCGACTATAACTTTAAATTTAACGTTGAATATAACTAAAATATATATATATGTAGTTATTCTCTTATAAAAAAAAAATTACCAAAAAGAAAAATCTTAATATTGCAAGTATAAGGAGGTATGTTCAAGAAATAAAAAATGTCAAATTAGATGTTTGTCTAATTTATATATCAAAGGAACATGGAGAAAGTGGGAGAAAGATGTATTTTTTTTTACATTTCCTGAATAAATGTCAACATAGCTCAGCATTACGTTTAATCAAAGGGCAACAAAAATATTGGCACTTACCATATAGATTCGTATAATGAGTTAGGTCATACTTATAGTTTTACATCATATAACATTCATAGCATAATTCGATGTTAAATACAAGCTATTAAGGATTCAAACTAGGCCACCCTCATCTTGTAAAAAAAACTTCTCTTGCTATGTCTAGAACCAGACCGTGGAAAATGGCACTCCCATGAATCTTTTTTATCTTGTTAAGGCGCGCGCTCTGGTCATCGAAATGCAAACAGGACATTTTGAGCACATACACACTACCAAACCATGAATGTGGATGTTAGTAACGGTTTAAATCTAGTGATGACATAATCAGCAAATGAGCCTGTCGTTGTGACTACATAGTTTCAATAAAAGTAGTGAACCCAAAATAAGAAGCAGCTTAACAGTCGTGTCTCATCAATGTTTTCATACCAGGAAATCTGAGCGTATATATGCATTCCTAGCATACAAACTGAAAATGGAATTTGCTGAGATAATATACCTTAGCGCTCATGTAAAAAAAAAACACTTACCTAAAATGCTAGGGTACGGAACGAGTGTACACAAAAAATACACCTATTTAAAGATTAATTTTAAATCGCAGGTAAAACATAAATAAGTTTTGATTGCTGACAAGTTTTACAGATAATAATTGCACATCATTATAATTCATATAGATAAATCCCTAAGGACAAGCATGTTTGAAATATTCTATAAGCAATATAGCTTTATAATCAACAACCCTCAGATTCTGGTTTGCTTGGATTGCCAACGCTTAAACGAACTACTCAATCATAGCCCACACAGTTTCTAATCGAAAACAAAATGTTATTTCTTAATGATTAATTATGATAATTACCATCACTTATATATTTGAATCGGGTACAATTACATGCTTACCCCAAAACAATTCATACACTGGGGATTATATACATATAAAAGCACATTTTTATGACATCTCAATTACTAATACTGACTAGAGATAGCTAATATTTTGCTTTAAATGTTGTTCTGAAAATTGAAAAAAAAGGAGACCTACTACAATTCGGTCGACATTTCGCGGTATTGAATTTCTATTAGCCTTTAATCACACCAAATAAACTTTTCTTTTGTATAATGGCATAAATTTATTAAAATTGACTTTAAATGAACTCTTAGAATGTCTCTACGAACCTAATATGGTTATATATTAGTAAAATCATTTAAACCATGAGAAGAGCTATTTCATATCTATGAAAAATAACAAAATATAAACATTCGCATTAATTGTTTTTATTTGTTGTGGTCAAAATTAATTTTATGCTCAAACGTTAATTTTGGTTTGAATGTATGAAATTAAAGGAAATGTATGCACTATACAACAAAAACTATAGTTTATTGAAACATTGCACTATACCAACGCAGCGACATATAAACATATTAGGTTTGGACAACGAAACACAAGGCCCGCTTAAGTTACAGGTTGTATGATCGCTAATACATCTGGTTGTACAGAATATGCTATAATAGCTTTATGTTCACTGAGATCAAAACTAGATTAAAATCCTTAGATATAAGCTTATAAATCAAACCGTAATATTAATGGTTGACCAATGTAAACGCAGAACCTATTATAATTCAAATTATGTATAGAAAACTATTGTTTAAAAAAAAAAGGCTGTTGACCAGTGGCCATGGGTTTTGTTCTATTCCGGTCATCTTTGATGTAAATGGCCACTGCATGCAATATAATTTACTTTTCTCTATCCAAAAGTATTCACAAACACTCAATCGCAACATAGAATTTGAGAAAATGTGTTTATGTAGTAGGAGTTCCGAAACTAAGGGCATTTTTTTATTTTACATTAAAATAAGTTTTTTTACTGTTATGTCCAGCAAATTGTAAAGGTTGATATAGATTTTGATGGAAGCTTTTGGGGATATGATCGCTAAGGCTATATATATACATAGGATTTTTTGCGTCGGGCCTTCATGTATGATGGAGTATTTCTAAGCCTTAAGGCGGATGTTCACGATTTTGTTTCTAGAGTCACTCGGTCATCCTGTTGCGCTAGTTTATCACTATGGTTGCGTGTTGTCGTGTAGAGCAGACAGACCAGGGGAAAAGACATATTTTCATTTGACGCGTTTGTGCATATCATTTAAGAGGTAAAAGAATAGTTAGGGACCTAGCGCGATTTTCTGTGACATTGTGGAGTCCAACTATGTATTTGTTGATATTTTTCTCCATATGATACCCGAATTTTTCTATCATGCAGGAAGTTTGGTTAGCAAACTAAAGCGCATCCTATAACCAAGCGCCTCTTATTGTCTTAAATTGGCCTTGTCATATACCACTCATGATGGATCCAACTTATACCACATGATATTGAATATGAATAAATCAGCAACTTCCTTCAGCAAAAAACGTTTTTGCCTATTGATAAATGATATGATATAAGTTTGCCTATTTCCCAGAAATTTGAGCTCACGTTTAACATTGTATATATAAGGAAATGTGCCTATTGGTGTAATAAAATAGTTGGATGATCTAAAGATTAACTTTATGAATAAGATGTCCATAGAGCACAAATTTCTGAGATATTTTACTTATGAAATGAAAAAAAGGTTTCCTAATAAGACAAATCTAATATATTTGATATTTATAGTTTTGATTATCATTCGCGACGCTATTAATGTCAATGAATTAGTAAGATACATATTTTTCAAAAATAGGCGAACCTACGAAAACTTCAACTGAGAGTTAAAAAGAAATATGGTTCCAGAGCCTTTTCAAACATTGGATCAGAAATGTGAAACACAATATCTGAAGACATCAAAAACTCAAAATTGCTCAATGTTGTCAATAAAAAAGCTAATGAAGTTTTTATTTCAATAAGCGTATGGCTGTGATTAAATTCATTTTCACGTAAATTGCATGTTTACTGTTTTAATCATAAGTACCATTGTTTTCTAATCTAACTTCGTTTTCACTACATAATGCATTTTAAAACCTTTGATAAAATGCTGAAAAGGGATTATATACATAATCATTTATCACTCCCTATTTATCGATCGATGATTCATCACGTCAATGACGTAAAACCTTATAGTGATATTCACCTAGGCGATTATAAACGGTGCTTTGCAACGGGCATTTTCGTGTTAAAAGCTAATATTTTTACAAAATAAAGAATGAAATCGTTATGCGAACCCCATATGATCCATGTTAATTATGTCTTCGATGATTTAATAAACATTTTACAATGCATTTCAGTCTCTACTTTTTAAAATGTGTCGGACAAAATACGGGGTCTTTTGAAAAAAAAACTCGACTGATTTTAATACTTGCGAATTTTTCGTAAACGAAAAGATCGAAGTTAACGATTAAACTGCAATTTAATTCCACATTACGAAAAAAAGTGAATTTAGAATGCAGAAAAAGCAAGTGTTTTAATTTCAATTTTATTTGTTTCCAAAAATCCTTATCATAAGGACACATTGGTATACATTTAACAAAATTGTCAATCACATAAAATCTTAAATATAATACAATGGAACATATTATGAGTTCTAATGAATAATACATTCAACTTACTATTATTAACTGTGTATAAACGAACATGGTCTATATACATAAGATTAAACATATCATTTAAATATGGACATTATAATATACATAAATTTGCTTATTTTGCTCAGCTTTTTAGCATTTGAATTTTCCATGAGATCTTTGAAAGATATACAGCTAATATTTCTAAATCTACGACTACCTAAGTATAACAATCTTTCATTTTCGAAAAATTTACATTGAAATAGCAGGTGTAGCTCATCGCAGGTTGTGTCTATATTACACATTTTTTGTTTGAAATGTTTATTGTCATATGAAATAAACAATGTACAATTTGTGTATAACATTCAGACAGGTTTTAGTATTAACAAATACATAAATGCAGTTAAAACTAGTGACCGCAGAACAACACTTATATGAAACGGTGCAGATTTATAGCTAGTACACTACGATACACATTATTTTGAGAATGTTGATGGTTTTACAAGAGGAGGTTCTAACCAATCAAGATCAGATCTTGACGAGTATATGATGAATGATCCCAGAAGGCTTATTTGGGATAAAGTTTTTTTCATATCCGACCATTTTGGAGGTGACCTAGTAGCCTTTCGAAAAAATGATTTAACAACACAAGTACATTTACACCAATAAGGCCATTGTTGTTTGCAAGTGGCTACTTCCGCTGTTGGCAAGGAAACGTAAACACTTCCTGCTTTATTTTATTTTTAATGTTTATTTTCTTTTTTGATAACTTATAAAAATAAAATACAGCAATGGCTGGCGACGATGATGCGGCACCCAAAATGGAACATCCTCAAATTTTCGTAGAGCGTACACTAGCTATTGTTAAACCAGACTCCATTTCCAAGAGTGACGAAATTGAGGATATTATAATCAGATCAGGATTTTCAATCCTTCAGGTAATTATTAAATACACGATGATGAAAATTATTCAATTCCCAAAGTTTTATCATCATACCATCTTCTTTATATGCGGTAAACATGCTGATTGATAACGTAGAAGAAGATAGGAGTGCGCCGCACACGAGACGTCACAAGCGTTGGCTCATTCGGGCATCACTTACTGCTTTACTTGTAGAGTTTGAGCTTGCGTCTTTCGGTTACCGCTTCTTTGTACAGTTAGAAATGGAAGTGCGTAGACACATAGTTATAGGTTGACCTTTCCAAGAACTTTACTTGCATTTTAGGGACTAGGTATTTAGATACTAGGTATTTAGGTACTAGGTATTTAGATTTTCATCTGTCCGTCATCGTTTTTTTTAAGACGGGTCAACAAAGTGCCAGACTTGGCTATAGACTCAAATGAGGGGTCCCAGGTTGTGCATGTTCCTTTGATATTATATATATACATTTCTTAGTGTATTTATATGTATTTTACACCTATGTGCCTAATTTGAAACAGGTCCTAATTTGAAACACTTTTTACTAAAGTCGCTCCAGATCATCAAAATTAGGCCAAATTGTTCTGAAAGCATCAAATAAATATTGTAAAAAATACAATTTATGAATATAAATTAAGAATTGATGACTTGTTCATGCATATTCCGTTTTAAAGATAGAAACAAGTTTTTGATGTATGCCTTGATTATTTTGCGTTTACTTAGCTGCACAGTGAAAATAAAGAAATTTCAAATTAAGGTTAAGTGTTGTTAAATGATCATGTAAGCATATTAAATACATAATAAAAGAGAGGAACAGCATAACTTTAGGTAAATGTAAACAAAATAGGAAATTTGTTTGTGAAATGTTCCAAATAAGGCACATTAAATAAAAGTGTTTCAAATTAGGCACAATGTGCCTAAGTTGAAGCATCTTCTTAAAAGTGAATATTTTTATGCACAAGCATTGAATCAAACAACCATTAACATGATATATTACAATTCGGTATAGCTTTCGTCTCCAAAAAGTTCAGTTCAATTAGAAACTTAATAAAAGAGTAAATAGAAATTTTACTAAAAAAGTGTTTCAACTTAGGGTCACAGGTGTATTAGTAGATATATCAAAATACTAAATAGCTATAGTTTATGTGAGTTAACACAGGATTATCAGGATTTAAATAATCACCTCCCTTTTCTATTTGTTAAGAAACGTCGAGTTCACCTTACACCCGAACAAGCTAGTGACTTCTACGCGGAGCATTATGGAAAACTTTTCTTCCCATCACTCGTTGCCTACATGTCAAGCGGCCCAGTTCTCGCCATGGTCCTTTCCAAAGAAAAGGGAATATCATATTGGCGGGAATTGATTGGACCAACGAACACGATGAAGGCCAGACAGACACATCCAGACAGGTTGAAATTTTATCATGACTTCATTTGTCTTATCTATATTTATGATTATTAATTCAGAAATTGTATTGGATAAAACAAATATATAATAATTGTATTTTATGTTTATAACAGTAAATAAAATAATGGAAGGATTTTATTGCAAATTATAGGCTGATTTACTGAATCAATTTTTATATTAGTACCATTGTTTGTATTAGCCTACTCATATAAATAATATACGTTATATTGATAGCTTGAGGGCAATCTACGGAACTGACGAGCAACGGAACGGTCTACATGGAAGTGACAGTTATTCAAGTGCCGAGAGGGAAATTCGATTTTTCTTCCCTGACAGTAGGTTCCGCATAAATATTTATCCATTTGATTCAACTCTAAATAAGTAGTATGTTTTCTTTCTGTTAATTAAAACGTAATAATAAAAGTTGTGAGGTTAGCTTTTGTGTTAGCTAAACGATAGGTGTTATAAATATTACTTCGAAGTTTTATGTTCTTGCTTCGGTTTGCACGTGTGATAAACATAATAATAATAATGAACTCATACTATTCGAACCAATTCAAGTCACATTTGTTTTACTCCCAATACAGGCGTTGTGGAACCAGTACCTATGGGCCAAGCCGCAAAAGATTACCTCGCGAAAGCAGTCAATCCAACTTTATTGAAAGGCCTTACAGATCTCTGCAAACAGAAGCCACAGGATCCAGTGGTATGTTGAAACATGGGCATTGTGAAAACAGTGACGTTTTTTTTAGTTTTGATTAAAATTTAGATACGTTTGACTTGATTAAATACTAGATCAGACATGAACACTGTTCATTCCTAAGAATAAAATAGTTCACTGAATTGCTTTAATGTCGAATTGAAACAAAGGGACATTTCGTTTTGATTATCTATCAATGTTTTAATTATTTTTATTCAGATATGGTTGGCGGACTGGCTCTTAGAAAACAACCCAAACAAACCCAAAGTGCGTGATGCCATTGTGGAAGAACCGTGAACAGTATTTGCTGAAAAGACAGTGTTGCTTGTACATAGATTATTTATAACTCTTATTTTTTGTGCTGAAGGCGTTGTTTGGGTTCTAATATTGTGGGATGAAAAACAAAAGAAAATCAAGGGTGAAACGTTGGCTTGATGCCAATCTAATTGCAATTTATACTTGAACAAGTGGATAAGTGATATCATTATCCATAAAATGAGACTGTGATAGAATTCATATATATTTTCAGGTTTAAAATATAATTGGAAATTTTAGTCATGTTTATTGATTTTATTGAAATAATAAATGTAAAATAAATTGAATATGGCGTTTTATTTGGACTAGTTCATATAATTAATACATGTACTTATATTTCAACACCACTCATTAGACAGACTAAAAGTTATATGTGAGGCATTCGATTTAAGCCTTTTGGGTTGACATTGTTCTCGGCGGGATTTCATGGTTTTAACCGAGCGAGAACAGTCAATTAAAAAACAATCAATGCACCATTTTGGCACATATTTAATTACCAATTATTCTTTAAATTCTTAATGGATGCCCAGTCAGTTTGCAATATAAATGATATTTACAAATCATGACATCTTCTTTTTATTTATTTGGTTATCTTTTGTATTTGTTTGCACCATTTGAAATATATTTTGAAGTTTTGAAATAATTGTGTACTTGAAAGTATAATAAAGAATTCCATAAATTCCTTATTGATGTCCAACTCAGTTTGCAATATAATTTTTATTTACAGATCATAAGATGTCTATATTTCTGCTTGTGGTTATCATTTGCCAGTATTTTTGCACCATTCAAAATACATTTTGTAGTATTGAATTAATTGTGTACTTAAAAGTATATAATAGAATTCGTTTTAATTTATAACCGATTCAATGCACATGATTATATCAGTATCAATTTCTATTTCAAGAAGATGAAAGAAAACAACAAGTTTATTAAATATTTTATTTAAATGTGTTCAAAACATGTGACAAATTTGAGTGCAGTTTTCAATTTACGCATTTTTTGCATAATTTCGCATTTAAAGACAGGTACAAATTCAGTTTTGTCCAACATACAATTACATTAAGGCGCTTTCCATTCATTTCATATTATGGTCATAGGTAAAGACTCCTTATTATTACTTAATTCCATGAAATTTGACCATTAAAGCACACATTGAATCAAACAAAACATTACACTCATTTATGTATTATATACACAGAGGTGCTTTCGTCTACGCTAAATGCACATGAATAACATAAAACCCACACAATTTACGTTCACATAATTCAAGTCAGTCATGGCATAACTGGACTCTATTATAAAGTTATCATTTACATATCACATTTCTGCTTAACTTTCACATGAATATAACGTTAGTCTTAGTCATGTTTCCTTTTCCTTTTTTTAATCAAACATATATAGAGCGATTTTCAAAGGGTGCAGTAAGATATAGGCATACAATATACATTTGAATTAGAATACGCAAACTTTACCATCCAGTAGTTCATTTCTTCATATTGAAAACATTTCTTACAATGGTAAACATCTTAAAATGAAAATTGATCTTTAAATTTGGTCCGTATCTAAACAATCAAGATTAGAAAATATATACAACGTTATGGAATATAAACCCATGTTTACTTATTAATCATATTAATTCAGTGAGCATGACTTTTTTTTCTAATTAATTTACATTTCTTGAAAATGCAAAAGCTTAAATGGCACAATTTCAGACACCACGAGGTGCACTAAATTTCAAAACAGTTAATGTATTTTGTGACTCTTATTCCAAATCCAACTGGTATCATATTGCACATTTTAACGAATGAATATTTGTTGTTTTGTATTAAAATGTCGCATTTTTTTTTATAGCTTAAATTGTTCATCCTAGGTCTCAGTTTAGTTTTGATTCCTGCCATCTTAGTTCCAGACGTGCTTCATGCAATGAGCCTCGGCCTGAAAAATATGAAACAATAACAATTATATCAATTATCAATTTTTTGATATTTGGGTTCAGTTAAAGCCTTTGGAAAACCAAATAACTACATCGAAATATTTATCAAAATTAGACTGTTGCCTTTTGAATCAGTATATGCACAAATTTCGTCAATAAACTAGAGGCTAAAGGCCTTCGATCCCCCGTGAACTGTCAATAGTTATTTGATCAAGCATGGTCAGCATGGAATAAACATGGGTACCAAAGATGCAAAGCCCCAAGCCTATGCAATATATATTATTTATCAATAATATAAGCAAATTTAAAATAGAAGGTGGTACTTTTTTGTCCTTCTTACAACGTCTTTCCTACAACGTCTATCTCACCACGGCTTTCTCACACTATTTCACAAAACGTTTTTCTCTAAACGTTTTTCTTCAAAACTACTTCCTCAACGTCTATCTCACAACGTCTTTTTCACGATGTCTTTCCCACAACATCTTCTTTTCTCAAAACGACTTTCGAACAATGTTTTTCCTACAACGTCTTTCTCACAACTATTTTGTCACAATGTCTTTATAACAACGTCTTTCTCGAAACGACTTTCTCACAACGTCTTTCCCACAACGTCTTTCTAACAACGTCTTAAAACAGCGTCTTTTCACAACGTCTCTTTACAACGTCTTTCTCACAAACTATTTCTTACAACGTCTTTCTCACAACGAATTTCTCTCAACGTCTTTGCCACAACTTTTTTCTTATAACATCTTTCTAAAAACGACTTCCTCGCAATGTCTTTCATGCAACGTCTTCTCACAAAGTCTTTCTCAAAACGACTTTCCCACAACGTCTTTTTCATTACGCCTATATCACAACGTCTTTCTCACAACGTCTTTCTTGCAACGTCATTCTCAGAACGACTTTTCTCACAATGTCTTTACCTCAATGTCTTTCTCACAACTAATTTCTCACTTCTTTCCCACAACATATTTCTCACAACGTCTTTCTAAGAAAACCTTTTTTCTCGCAATGTCTTTCATGCAACGTCATCTCACAACGACTTTCTTACAACGTCTTTCTTAAAACGTCTATCTCACAACGCTGTTCTCATGATGTCTATCTCACAACGTCTTTCTCACAACGTATTTCTCACTATGTCTTTCTTGCAACGTCTTTCTCACCAAGACTTTCTCACAGCGTCTCTCCCACAACGTCTTTCTTACAACGTCTTTCTCATACCGAATTTCTAACAATGTCTTTTCCACAATGTCTTTCTCACAACGTCTTTCTCACAACGTCTTTCTCATAACGTCTATACCACAATGTCCTTCTCACAACGTCTTTCTTACAACGTCTTTCTTACAACGTCTGTCTTACAACGTCTTTCTCACAACGAATTTCTCACGTCTTTCTTTATAACGACTTTCTCACAATGTCTCTTTCACAACGTCATTCTCACAACGTTTTTATCACACCTGTTCATTTTGAATATGTGTGGTCGATCGACATGAAACCCTGACAAGCACAGCTTCAATATTTGGCTGTTATGTAAAGAAGAGCTCTAGCTTAATTCATCTAAAGCTGATTCCATTATTGAAGAAAATTGGAAACGGATCGACATGAAACTATGATGAGATTGAATTTGTGCTTCACAACTCGCTAAGTCAGGACAAATAGTGACTATCATCCAAATACACAAATATTTAAAGGATAATATCCTATATTATCACCAGCATTTCCTCGACTAAACATGAAATGTTTGTCATTTTTCAAAGGCTCCAGAATCGACAATTTTCAACCGATCGAGATGAAACTTTGACGAGGCACAACTTCAGATATTGGTTTATACGTGTATACAGTGTGAAAGCTCTAGCTCAACTCCTTCATACCAAACTCGCATGCACAAAGTGCTTGGCACCTGAAAAAAGTAAAAAATCGACAATTTTTAAAGTGCTCCAGAATCGACAATTTTCAACCGATCGAGATAAAACCTTGACGAGGCACAACTTCAGATATTGGTTTATAAGTGTATATAATTTGAAAGCTCTAGCTCAACTCCTACATACCAAACTCGCGTGCACAAGGGGCTTGGCACCTGAAAAAAGTAAAAAATCGACAATTTTTAAAGTGCTCCAGAATCGACAATTTTCAACCGATCGTAACAAAACCTTGACGAGGCACAACTTCAGATATTGGTTTATACATGTATAAAATTTAAAGGCTCTAGCTCAACTCCTTCATACCCAACTCGCGTGCACAAACTACCCTATGTCGAGGGGGGACGGACGGACAGACGGACAGACGGACAGACGGACACGCTCAACCCCATATCCCTCCGTTTCACGGGGGATAATCATAGCCTATTATCAACCTCACGGACCTTGAGTGGTACCGTATGTATGTTAGTCTTTGAGAAGCAGATGAGTGTGAATATCATATCGGAACATTCACCTTACATTTTAGCATTATTTCGGTGAGTTTGAGGGTGGGGTTATGGGGAAAAGGAACATTATTCACTATACTACAATCTTACCCTCTTATCTCGTAATCGCTCATCTGGTCAACCGCCTATCTCGTCACTTTTTCTAATCAACCACTATATACATTTTCCGTCATGAAATCGGATATCTCATCACCCGGCTATCTCGTCATTTTGATATCGGCCTGAGCACTGGCGATATAAACGGGTAAGACTGTACTCACCTTGCATTTGGACGCGTTTTCCTTGGACGCGCGTCAGTGGCTGGATATATCAGAATATTCATCTTGTATTTCTGCATTACTTCGGTGAGTTTGAGTTTTTGGGGACACAGAGCATTATTGAATATACTACCCACCTTGCATTTGGATGCGTTTTCCTTGGACGCGCACCAGTAGGCCGGTCCCCAAGTGCACTCTTCGTCTCCAAGCAACGCGGCTTTGGTCGGCATGATCAGATCCTCAAGGGCCGTGCACACGCCGATCTCCTGCGAGATAACATAAATGAAATAGGAACGAGTCATTAACTATATATCCTAATAAAAATAAATATTTTTTAAAAAATATGAATACGTTTGTAATGCGCATTTCATTTAATATAGATCAAGGCACCATGAATTGCAATGATTATATTTTGCTACCCTATGAATTTTGACAACTTTGACGTTACTTTTTGTATTTTTATAATCTACTGTATCAATTTTAGAGTTTTTAGTGCCTTTTAAGTACAAAATTATTTCAAAACTGCAAAATGTATTTCGATAAAAAAAAAAAAAAATAATAATAATAATAACCACAGAAATATAAAAGACATCTCATGATTCGTAAGTCATTAAGGTAACTAATGCCATTTTTTAATGATTAAAGTCTTAAAAAACGTTATACATATTGCATATATATGTTTCAATTGTCACTAACCGTGCAGACTTGTGTGGGAGTGAGTTCCTTCTCAAGCAACTGGATCAGCATGGGCTCGTACTGGGCGATGGTGTCCATGCACTGAAAGTAATACACAATCATGAATATACATATAGTAGAACCTCGTTAACTCGTGGTCCTCGGGACTTCAGATTTACCTCGAGCTATCCGTGAATTCGAGTAACCGTGTTAAGACTAACATATGCAGTGTTGCCAGCGCCGATTTCAAAATAAAAGTACGCACGATGGGTAAAAAAAAGTACGCTCAGAGTAAAAAAAAAAGTACAAAAAAAGTTCGCTTATTTGTACTTTTTCTCAAGGACAAGCAGTCGTAGACAGCAAAGCCCCCAACCTCCCACCCTCATTTTCTGTTCCGTTCCCTACCCCTTTTTTCGATTCCCATGTTCATATCCCTATATTT
>LQRL01124216.1:613-15170 GCA_001703475.1 Hydroides elegans
CTCCTTACTTTCGATAAAAAACTATGCTTAGTCGCCATTGTTAAATATATGTTTTAACATTGACAATAACAAATGATCTTTCATACCATGTGAATTATCTTTTCTTATTTTGGTTTCATATATGGAAACAAAATAAGAAAAGGTAATTCACATGGTAGAGGTTGTTACCGTGGTTCCGCCAAGGCAAAATAGTAATATTGAGATTCAACATGGTGTTTTCGATAGCAAATAAAATTGAATTAAATTGTCATTTTGTGATTAGATATCTCTATTATTCATCTGCCTTGTGTGTAGGTTTAAGGTTTTCTTGATGTGGAACTACGGAGATATTGACGTTTTAATTGGACCACTTGCTACAAATCGATTATCGTGATTCCGCCACCCTTTGTATTTTTAACAAGATAATTCACATATACCCTCGTGAATCGGTCAGTAAGCATAGTAAACTAGACTAGACTTAATGAATATCAGTATTGCTCGTGTGTGCAATACACACGCGTTTAAAACGCTCTCGAGACATCGGGGGATGACTTTCGTTACACAAGCGACAAGTAACTACCATCAACCAGTGTATGGTCACTGTTACCCGGGTAATATTGCATACATGTACGTGCACAACAAAATTTCCAAGTTCTTTGTCATTGTTTATTCGTGTTATTGGTTTTGTATTCATTTATCTTCCATTTATCTTATTAATTGGGTCCCGACGAGCCAATACACCAAGAATCGTATAATTCATTTCGATGTATTCTATGTTTTTTTTAACCGCTCATGTCCTCATTTGATAATGAGTCTATTATGCTTAAATGGCTTGACAAACGCACATACAACCTGTTTTTTTAAAGACAAAATGGTCATTTTAGCACCAAAGCGTGTAAAATAAGAAACTAGATTATCTATTACTCGTAGAGTACAATTTATCTGCAATCTTTTCCTGCATATTTTTTTTGATATTTTCTATATGACAAAAGTAGGATTTATTGATTCAGACAACCAATAATATAATTTTATCAAAACTAGTTTAATTATTCAGGTAACCAATGATACAATTTAAGACCGTGTCTATTTTAATGGGTAGAATTATATGAAGGAAATCCCACGACAACAAAATAATGGTTTTTGAACATTTACATTTTGCGAAAGGATGTTCACTTTTTCCAAACCAGCTGCGCTGTTTCGCCTTTTATATCCAGCTTGGTCTGAAAAGGAACACCTTTTGCGAAAAATGTAAATGTTAAATGGAAGCAAATTACCTATTTATATATCATGCAAATCACAGTTAATCAAATAATGCAAGCAAGTTTATCGAATTTCAAAATAATTACTGTGAAAATATGTGTTTATTGAAAAAAAAACAATAAAGGTGTTCCTCCTACCCCTCCGGTCTCCAAGATTGAATGTTTTTTTTTCAAAAATTCCAGGCCAGAATTTGATGGTAATAGAATATATATTTTTAGGGAACAGCTCGTGATGTGCTCTTTTTTATTACATGATAACCCTGTTTTATACAACAAATCTTATGTTTAAATGCTTATATAAGTGGAAAGCAATCGACGACTTTGTTACGGAAATTCCTTATAATAGAGAGGTATATGTTTTGGTATATATATAAATGAAAAAGTTAAATTAATATTCAATTTAATATTCAATTAATATTCAATTTCCTTGATTTAATATTGTTTTGCGGTCTGCACCTCTACTTTTAAAAAAATCGTTAATATAGGGACTCGACACAGTGATTATTTATTATGCGTCACAGTGACTTATTTAGCAGCACATCTACTCATGCACAACCCTACATCAATAGAGTGCTGTCACTCATCCCACTAGGCTCCACCCATTTAGTACATTTAATTGACTGCGTAACGAATCACAGCGCGAGAGAGCGTTATAGTGGTTTTCAGCGGGACAAAACTAAATGCATGAATTTCAAGCAGTGATGGCTTTCAAATCTAAATAAAGTTATTAAAATATATAATGTCACAATTCTAAACCACCTATTCTCCATATTCAGATTCAGTGTATTAGCAATACACTCATATATACATTATAGTGTTATTACGTTTTTAACATATAGAAAAAGGTACTACAAAACAGAAGGGGTTGTTGGCCCTAAAAAGTGAAGCGATCGCAATACCTGCATTTTTTCGTAAACGAAAAGATTGCAGATAAATATATGAGGGAAGGTTTTTACGCATGTCTATTGCACACGCGAGCAATACTGATATTCATATAGTCTTGTCTAGTGTTGTAATATACTTACTGAACGATTTACGAGGGTATATGTGAATTATATCTTAAAATTACACAGGGTGGCGGAATCACGATAATCGATTTGTACCACGTGGTCCAATTAAAACGTTAATATCTCCTTAGTTATATTTTAAAAAACCCGAAACCCACACATAATACAGATGAATAATAGAGATATCTTATTCAAAAAATACACATTGATACGATTTGATTTCGCATCGAAAACATCATGTTGATTCTCAATATTACTAGTTTGCCATGGCGGAACCACGGTAAACACTACTATGGTTTTATATCGTCCTATATAATAGTATATATGTCACGTCCCTGTATGCATAGATCAATAGAGTACTGAAAATGGGGACAAACTAGATTCTGACCTTAGATGTTTAGGCGCTAAAGAACTAAATAAACTCTATTACTTTGCCGTCAAAATGTCAAACAATCAGAAACACCCCATTTTAAAGAAAAAATGTTAGTTAATTCTTAAATTTAGTTTTTTCACAAAATAAAATAACAAAAAAGAATAAGAAATATAATTAATTAGCATGAAAAATTCCCGGGTCTTGGTACGGATCTATTGCAAAAAAAATTCCGAGATTGCATAGGAAATAACCATACAAGAAGGAAAAAACCTAGTCTAGATCTTAAAAAAAAACAAACTATAAAGTCATTTCAACTAGCTGATTTTCAACGCATTTTAACTTACAACCTAGTGGAAACCGACGTTAAGATATGCACCTAGATGATGTGTGAATAATATAAATATTAAGACTATGAAGATAATTAAGAAAATTACGAATCAAAATATTAAAGATGAAACTTGGACAATTTACTGAAACGCACGTCTATGGTGTGTCAACAAAATTAAATTCATAGACTTCTATCGATAGATCTACACTGTCATTGTTTGTCGAGATCCAAATGTTAGTAGACTTCTATAGATTTTGAGCGTTATGGTTAATTACCTCTCTCCCGTATGTATTTGAGACAGGTCTTGAAGGAAAAAGCATAGAACGGAGAATTAAAAATTGAGCCGGGTTTCGGCATAGGCTAGAAATAATTTACGAATTTAAAATCCAAAAATAAATCTATTCATGTCCAACTTTCACAGAAGGGAGATCATTCATTTGCAAATACAATGCAATAAGTGTTTCTCAAAAATACACTAAAATATTATTTTAAATATTATTTTGAAAATAGCCACTAACCACACAGCTCAAGAATGGAAAATTGGGCTACCCCCTCGTATAGGTATCAGCACATATGATGCAATCACAAAAAAGCTAACTCCATTGTCATGTGTGTTGAACCGTCATATAACAATGTTACTAATAACAGTGTCTACTTCACTGACCAGAGGGCAACCAAAGTGAATTGGCTATTGCCCTAATATGCGAGAAGAGTCTATTTAGTTGAAAACGTGTTCCTTAGAATTCATCATGTTGATTGTTTAGAATCACATATTTGATATTGAATAAAGTTTGAATAATTTAACTTAGATAAAACGATAAAAGGCAAGACAATGCCTAAATACAAAAGATGGACCGAAGACGAAATGGAAAATGCTGTTTCTTATGTATCAAATGGAGGATCAATAAACAAAGCTTGCAAGGAATATGGGGTTCCAAGAGCAACTCTTCAGGGCAGAATAAAGAAAGGAGAACCTAACAAGAGCGGACGTTAACCCTATGTGACGCATTATGAGGAGGGAGAACTCGTTAAATATGTCAAATATAGAGGTTTAGAACAGGGAGCCGCATTTAGTCGGGCGCAGGTTTTAAAACAATATAGTTTTGTCGAATATATAACTGGTTTTCAGAATATATGGAGCGTGCTATAGATGTTTTTATCAAGAAAGTTGAAAGTTATTATTGCAGGCTAGTCGAAAAGCACCCCCCTCAACTCCGATAAAATGCCCCCCACCTCACGTGAGCTAGTCTTTTAATACAGTCCGTCGACTTACGTTACGGTCATAAATGACGTCATAACAACGTTATATTGCGACGTCAACGTAGCGTCAATACTTCAACGTCATTTAGACGTCATTAATACATATTCTATGACGTCATTTTAATACAATGACTCGCCATCTTATTTTTATCGAAGTGAGGTCATTATCACGTGACGAACGTCGGAACGTAATACTTTTCATCATTGTTACGTACTTTTTAAGCGTTCGCATTTCCTAGTTCGCCTATCCTACGAGAATCGCGAGTCAATATGTAAAGATGTAATAAAGAGGAAGGGTAGCCCAATATTCCATTCTTGAGCTGTGTGGTCAGTGGTGATTTTCAAAAAAAAATATTAAAAATATTTTGTTGCAAATTTTTGAGAAAAACTTTTTGCATTGTATTTGCAAATGAATGATCTCCCTTCTGTGAAAGTTGGACATGGATGGATTTATTTTTGAATTTTTAATTCGTAAATGATTTCCAGCCTATGCCGAAACCCGGCTCAATTTTCAATTCTCCGTTCTACCGGAGTTCAAATAGAGTCTATAGAATTCTAAACCTCGATGAAGAACGTAATTCGGAATAACATTGAATATTTTTGAGTGTATATTCATATTATACGGGTTTAAACTATTCCTATGTACCCCATATATTTGGGACATGTATCTAGGCACCAAACACCCAACGACCATTTGTTAAAATCCTGCAAAATTATGAGCCTGTGCCAAATTTTTTCAAATAGACAATATCTCTCGGTTTTGGTAGAGTTCAGCTAGAACAGTGTCGAGAAAATTGACACCATGAACACAAAAATATTGGCATGTTATCTTTATCAACTCAAAGATATATGATTAGAAATTATCAAAATTCGGCCATATACTAGAAAAATATACTAGTCTCTTATACTACTGTTTTAAAATGTATCATCAACTTAATAGATACATTCTTTTTATCGATCTTTATATAATGCTACCAACTCCGCAAGGTGTCGAATAAATTGACACCTAATGTCAGATGTGCTGTTGAAAATACTGATGTTCGTCAGATACATTTTTATTTCCTAACAAATTTACATTATATCTTAATACCAATTAGTTACAATAGCTTTAACTGCAAAAACGCAAACATAACCAGACTACAGTTAGAAGTCTATATGGTTGATGAGGTTAGTCATTTAGAATAGTTTATAAGACTCTGTAAAAAGAAGCGAATAGAGACTTCAAGGGGTTAGATATTTTATTCCATGCAACTCATGTGATCAAATACAGAAAGGGGTAATCTATGTGACTATTCGTTTAGAGTATCTCAAATGTCTATAGACTCTCGGTTATTTTTACACGTGGCTTTATATTTCTGATGAGATTGAAGCTATCGGGATATGCTGTTATATGTCGGTAGCTAAAGCAATCGTTACCCGCAAACGCGACCGTCGTCTTGGCTGTATGAATGTCGTTTTAGATGGAAATTGCAGGACCAAAAGTGCGGTTAGCTTAACATCGTTATGATTGAAATAGGTCTCAATGATTCCTGGATAAATTTTGCCCGCGCCTTTGGCGCTCGCATCTTAGTATTAAGATAATCAAGTAGCTTGACTATCGCTTGTGATTTCAATGTGTACTGCGCTCGGGAATTTTCAAGGATAGTTGCCTAATTGTGAACGCAAAAACTAGGCAATGTCTAATATTCCATTTTCGAAGTCGGGCCAGTAAGTTTTCGGACGGGCCAGTAAGTCTTTAAGGTTACTGGCCCGGAGGGCCAGTGTGATTTTCGGCTTAAGCGCGAAAACTGTATATAACCTATAAACAAATATGTCATATTAGGTTCTAGTCAAGATTTCTAGTCAAGTTCGAGTTTCTAAGACGAATCCACAATCATGGATATCGAATACGTGTCACAAGAATTTAACATTTGTCTTTAAAGTACATTGATTCACATTTGAACATGTTTACGTACCGGCTAATAATCCGTATTTATGTTTCATATAATAAGCTTGAAATGGAGTTTATGTGACCTTTATTAGGTTTGGTACAAAAGGGGTGTCAATTTATTCGACACCTTGTGGAGCTGATAGCATATAAAGATCGATAAATAGAATGGATGCATTAAGTTTATAATAGATTTTAAAACCATAGCATAAGAGACGATATATTGTTCTAGTATATGGCCGAATTTAATTTAATTCTATTCAAATTTCTTTGAATTAATAAAGATTACATCCCAAAATATTTGTGTTAAGGGTGTCAATTTTCTCGACACCCGTCTACTGCATTATATTCTTATATGGGACCCTCATGATCGGGTAAAATTGACCAAGACTGCGTTATTTTATCAAACAAGGAGAATTCAAAATTAATATTTAGCCACTTTGAGCGTTTTTCAAATTTCTTTTTGTCACCAAAAATTCAAAAATTAATTGTATCTTGTGAAATTTGACAACATGGGAGATAGTCCATTTGACTTTTATATGAATATATTTTTATCTACAACAGAGACGAAAAATGTACACTTTGACCAATCTAATGAAATGACTCGCATTCTAAAGCAATAATTAGTATTTCGCCACCCCACCCCATGTAGACTATATATTGGAACAATTATGGGTTCGAAACAAAATAACTGAACAAATACAATATGACAATTTATTTACTTTACAAATAACTTATTGATTACTATTTGATTTATATATGAATATATTTTCATCTACAACAGAGACGAAACATGTATACTTTGACCAATCTAATGAAGTGACTCGCATTTTAAAGCAATAATTAGTATTTCGCCACCCCACCCCGTCAGCTGCACATGGATTTCAGGTATTGCCTCTAATAATGTTATGTGTCGCTCACCTTCTAATAGACTAGGGTGCATTCATTTTGATAAAATTTGGTCACATTCTAGAAAAATATGTTTTCTTTCATAACATGGTCTAATTATTAATTATAATCTACAAAACATAGAAGAATATAATGTTTTTTGTAGGCCACTACCTCCACAAGGTGTGACAAAAATTGACACCAATGTAAATTTTCTTATTTATAACACGACTAGGCGTCATATTATGATTATTAAAGATACCAATAACCAATATATATTCATTTAAATAAATTGCAAGGATCCTTACAAAATATAATCGCAAGAAAATACAAATACAGGTCTACCATAATAACCGATGTATAACCTGTGGGTATACCGCCTAGGCAGTGAAACCATTCACACGTATGGACGGAAGTAGATCGAGCGCGATAGGAAAAAATCGAAAAAGCATTTAACAAGGTCCAGATGAATCCGGCCCAAAAAGTTTCCGCCCAAAAAGTTTCCACCCAAAAAGATCCCGGTCATAAAGTTTCCGAAATTGACACATGGCCCAAAATGTTTCCGCCCAAAAAGTTTCCAAAATTTTATGATTGATAAATTTTATTTTATTGAATTTCATTTTTACCTTCCAAAAATGGGAGAGATTTTAGCCGGGAGGGCTTTTAGTCGGGAGGGCTTTTAGCCTACCTTGCAAAAATGGGAGGGCTTTTAGCCGGGAGGGCTTTGGACCGGGAGGGTTTTTGACCTACGACCCAAAAGTTGTCATGCCGATTGGCACGCGCTTCCAGCCATGCCCCATATATGGTGACCACTTATATAGAAGCTCTACAAGTTATACAAAGAACAATCTTGTCAGTTATACACGTGTTCTGAGGAGTCTATGTGACCTCGTTAGAAATATAATATTGCTCAAGTATAAATAAGCTAATACAATAACAGAAAATATGCCGAAGAACAAAAACGTCATCTTGATATTTGCTATGTATTTGGTTGATCACGTCAAGGATACTATTTTTGAATTTTTGGTGACAAAAAGAAATTTGAAAAACGCTCAAAGTATGGCTAAATATTAATTTTGAATTCGATGCTGTTTGAAATTGGCCTAGAAATGTTGTTTATCCCGAAAGGATCTCACTGAAAATGTTATCATTGGCTTTCTAATAGAATTTATTTTCTAGCTATGTTAATTTCGTGAATCATTTCATTAGACTTACAGTCTTAACCTACTTTTTCGCACCTATATTTTTTGGACAGAACTTCTTTTACTTGGTTTATGTGCTGAGACCTTTTTGGCAATAATAGATATGAATAGAGTCTAAACTTCTATTCCATTTTGTCAATACATGACAATATACTGAGGCGTTATCCACTCGGTACTTCCATTTTCTAAAGTCATTTCAACTAGCTGATTTTCAACGCATTTTAACTTACAACCTAGTGGAAAGCGACGTTAAGATATGCACCTAGATGATGTGTGAATAATATAAATATTAAGACTATGAAGATAATTAAGAAAATTACGAATCAAAATATTAAAGATGAAACTTGGACAATTGACTGAAACGCACGTCTAGGGCGTGTCAATAAAATTGAATTCACAGACTTCTATCGATAGAGCTAGACCGTCATGGTTTCTCGAGATCCAAATGTTAGTAGACTCTTATAGAATTTGAGCGTTATGGTTAATAACCTCTCTCCCGTATGTATTTGAGACAAGTCTTGCATAAATGAGTGGGATGTGTTCAAACCCACTCAAATTTCATAGAAGTCTAGACAAGAATCAACTTGGTTAATGACCCAACACTTTTATATACTCTATAGACTTCTAGTGTTTATGGAAGACTATCACTATAATGTTAATAGCTGTAATAATAAAACAAATCGAAACGCTTATGTATGTTTCACCTAGAATCTATTTGACAAAAAATCGTTTAGCCTTCAATCTATCACTGTTTCTTGCTTTACATTATGCTCAGTTAAGTGTATAATATGTTGTTAATTGTACATATAGTAATATACAAACTCTATCTAAAATTACTTTTTTAATAAGTATGTTCAATAAAGTGCCTTAACCCCCACGCTCCCCGTCACAGAAAATGGCAATATATATAGCTAAATGGCTAAACGCATTTGCATGTACCCCCTTTTCATAAAATTTATCTATGAACATCGAAGACCAATAGAGTTATATTGATAGATGGAATCTGAAATCATTTTCTTTCAATCATTAGATACTTGATATAAAATGTATACTGAAGGCCTATAGGTATTTTAGTTATTCAGTATATAAACAATGCACATCGGTTAACTTTCATGGATACATATTATAATAATTCATTTGATTTTGCGATACAATGTCTTTCAAATTACCTCCACCGAACCCTCCGAATTCACCATCGGCGGAGAAAGTGTCATTCGCAGATGAAATGCGACTAAAATCCAATCGATGGAGATGCAACGAGATTGAGAGATTGCTTCATGAGTTAAAAGATCATCTCGAGGTAAACCTTGCTTCAAATAATCAGGTTAGATTTAGGCATAGACTCTATGTTGTATGTTTAATAGAGTCTATGTGAAGTGGGAAATATCAAGTGATATATAGGATTCGAAATTTATTGAAAGCTTAACCTGGATATAAGTAATTTAAACCTTTTACGGACAAGAATTCTAATATATCATTTTAAGGGGCAAAACAGTTTATTTCAGTGATCACTCAACTCTGTAGATTCGAATAGTCGAATGGTTCATCACATGAGTTATATTGCATATAAAACCTACATGGGAGTTATTTTCGAATAACCTAAATATTAAATATATATGACATGGGGAATCGTAACAGTTTTAAACGACACTCGCGCTTGTGTTAAGTTGATTACAATCCACACTTTAAGAATTAAAACATTTATCTATCAATTCCTAAAACTTTGCGCTCACACCTTCGGCGCTCGCATTTAAGAATATATTTTCAAATTGAATGTCGCGCGTGAATGTTATTTTGCCTTCGCATCACGAACGCCGTTTGTACGACAATCGATTTGGCTTAAGGTACACCCCTGATATTATATGATTAAAGTTCGTGATGGGCTCAACTGTGCAGCAAAATCGTTGTAGCACGCGAATCAGTATAATTTGTAATTGGCAATTTAAGAGCTAATATGCGTCTATGAATAAAACAGTAATACCTAAACGAATTTATAGTTTTAATCTCCGTATTGCATATAAATATGATGTTTGCTTCGGTTCAGGTCCAAACGAGCCGTGCTTGTTTTTAATGCATAAAACTGCATGTGGATGTTGATATATCAATCTTTGAGGATATATTTTAAAGAAAAAATATTTCAATTCTATGAAAAATATATACATTTCATATACAGGTGTGTATATTGATATCTTCCATACATTTTCAGACCATAACGTCTACGGAGGATGGCGGCGAGAGGATGGAAACGAACGCAGCCTATGAAAAGCCGAAGCATATTCAGAAAACGAAAGAAATGCTCATGTTCGAGAAAATGGAGGCTATGGCAGTATCGTCCCGCAGTAAGACGGACCATGATGATATTGATTTGAGTGCTTTCAACGACATCTGTGTCAATCAATACCAGTCTACTGGTAGACTGGGCTAGACCATGGATAGACCCTTGACTTGAATGTCTTGATCTCTGGAGCTACGTATGACTTTCTTAAAAATATATGACATTAGTCTCATCTTTGATCCTTGATCTGACATTATGATGTTCGCTGCTCAAACAAAATGTATATAGAGCAACAGTTGTGTGGTTATGTTGATGTTATTTTTTACTTTTCTTATATGTATGCGAGAAGAATGCAATAAATATCGTATCTATAAGACCTAAGTTTTTCAAGCGTATAACTATTATGGTATTAATAAAATTGTGTTGGAAATAATCTGCTTGCAAAAGTAAGCTTTAATATATATATAGCTGAATTGCTGTTTTGCACAATCTAAAGAGTGCCTTATACCTGAAAGTGTATTCAAAATAAAATGTTCATTTCATTAATTATTTAAATTAATGGATTCTTTTTCATTCACAACATTGGGAAAAAATGATATAAAGATGTTTGTGTTTTGTGATCTTGGGGATTTTAATGGCATGAACTTTTACACGAACAGATAAAAGGGAGGATCCAAAACTATCTTCTATAGGGAGAATATAAGTAAAATAAAACCAAAGAACAATTATAGTCATTGAATAAATCTCGCGGGAAAAAAAACAAGGCGTAAAATGCATTATATTTGTTGTCTAGTTATTTATTTTTACTTTGCATGCAATAAATAGTTTGTTTTTCTTTCCTAAAATATACTCTTAACGATGAATTATCTAATAAACAATGCTTAACAAGCGATAACAGAATACCTGACATGCTTAACATGGAAAACAAATCAGCTTATTCAAAAGGCCACTTAAAGTTAAAGGTGTATATTAATGTAAAATCTTAATAATTTTGGAAAACAACAACGATTCATGAATAGGAACAGACTTTCATTGTCATAACATAGAGAATGATTAAATCAAATCATTCCAATAGAAACTTAAATCAACATTTTCTTGTATCATTGCGGTAAGATCCGTTCGATCGCTTTACCCTATTACAGCTTAATGTGTATATCACATTTTTATTTGCCATTTTAATGGGCACAACTTCTGGAAACAAATCCATGAACGAAAAAGGTTATGTTTAAAGTGACTAGACCCATATGGATGCACAAGATACTACTTCACTTAATTATATTAAAATCAAAAGCCCTTTACATGTTTTTGTATGTAAACTCGCATTATTTATGCCAGATTTCGCCAATTCTTCATGGAGTTAATAAATAAACAACACTTACTAAACCCCGTCCTTCCTCTTCGACATGAACACAACGCTTCTTAATGGATACCATATCAATCAAATGCAGTAATAATTCACATCTGACAAATTCATGACAATAAACATGAAAGTAAATTGAGAGCGCCCATTTTTAGAGGAAAATGCTTATTTAGTGGTATATGTTCTATTTAACTTTATGAAACCCCCTCAAGACATCCACTCAGCCATCACTACGTTTTCTTGTTTCGCTTTTGGGTTGACGACGTTAAACTTGACTGAGGAATGAGTGCCTTGGGACTAGTGGACGCCTTTCGTTTTGGTCTTGACGTCGCAATTGACGTCATAACTGCTGTGCTCGACGTCGAAGGACTTTGTGTTGTCGGCACCATTTTATTAACTACATTCTGTGGTGAAGATGAGGGATGAGGCATGAGGGGCAACGCTAAACCTTTCAAGGGGGCTGTTTTTGTTGTACTTCCTAGTGACAGTTTTGGAGAATTCACATATACTATTCTTGGTGCATTAGACTTCGTTGAAGATGAGGTAGGGAGATTGATCATAGTGGTGACATTTTCGGTTGAAGGATTAATAACCCCGGTGCCTTTTTCAGTCTTGATTTCTTGATTGTTTTCTAATGTCTTGCTTTCTACTTGATTCACAACGGTAAACTTCGATAAATCAGACGGTACAGTTGAGTCATTCGTTATGATACTATCATTCGTGGGTAATGATACAATGTACTGCCCAGAGTCGTTCAAGTAGAGAGATATCTTTTGTTTCCCGTCCACATCGGATGAATCATATGCAAGGGAAGCACTATCGTTGCCGCTAAGAAATTCGTTCACATTGGTATTTTCAACCCGAGCATCACAAAGATTATTGGTATCACTTTTCGAAGCAAAGACGTCCGCATCCTTTTCTGTGACATCATTATCTTTAAATATGACGTCACATGTTTGAATCACAACATCCTCTTCCTTTGTTGCACCGAGATTGGTACTCTCGGATGTATCCAGTGAAAGATCTTGATCCTTCGACTGAACCTGATCAGAATTTATAAGGGCATCCGCATTCAATAATCCTTCGCTACTTTGCTGAGCATCAGAAATGCAATCTGTATTCCCATCCGTCGAGGCATCATTCAGTATCGTGTAGTTGCCGTCAGCGGCCGGCAAACTGAGTAGAAAATTAGTAGCAAAGCTACTGTCCTTGCCGGACTGAATAACACGAATCTGTTTTGGACTAGACATCTTACTCGAATCGGATGGGATCGACAGCACATTGCGTATGGGCGACGACGATGAACTGATTGAATTACTGGCAAGCGAGAATGAGACCTGCTTTGACGAGGTGAGCGCCGTCGAATGCTTGATCAAGTTCGACTTGGACAAATGTTGAACGGAGGAAGTTGACGATGGAGCGGATATCACACGAATGGTGGGCGCTGCCGTATTCAGCAGCTGCAAGTTGCTACTGGTTGATGCAGGAAGAGACATGCTGCTCAGTTGAAATTGGCTCGTACACGGGTCTTGCAGCGGGTGTGTACCCACTGAAGAGGAAGCAATGAGTTGGCGATCAGCAGTGATTTGTGACTGAACCAAATCGTAGCTCGAATGAGTGGCGTCGGTCGAATAGTGGCTGGTTGGCACAGGAATGGCCTGCGATAGGTCAGCTAGGGGCGATTCGGCGTCAAGGCCCGGAGAGGATAAGGTGCGGGAACTTGTGCTGAACTGCGAGTTGCTTTGGGAACCAGCAGGCGAGTCTTCTTGGCTGACTGGTGCATCGTGTTGTGAAGCTAATTGGCTGTTACCTATAAATGATAAGTGAATGTAATATATAATTGAAATTAGTTGCATTAACAACTGATCATTTTCTTATGTACACCAAATTCAATATGATTGGTTATTCTCTGGTATTTTTATGAGGCGATGTATTTAGAGGTTAATCATCATAAATTTATGATTATGTTTTTCAAAATGGATTTTTCTGACAATTTACTAGATCTAGGAAGAGGACTTCACGAGTTATAGCTGCAAAAGGTGTTCCACATTTGGCTTGTATATTTATACAGGGTTCGTACGCTAGATCGAGAAAAAAATTCAAGCACTTTTCAAGCACTTTTCATTTTTTTTCAAGCACTTTTCGACGGCAATTTTCTTTGATCATTTATGCAAGATTTGAACATGGTATATTCGGTAAAGAACAACATTCAGTCTTTCAGGGGTAAAGTGGAGAAATGCTGCCAGGACGGAAAATGTGATTCCTCTTGAAAACACCCCAAAAGGTCTGTGGGGGTATTTCCCCAGGAAATTTGGATTTATGGCAAGCTATACATGTATATGATATGTTTTAACTATCTTAGAGGCCGATCTGAAATCCAATCAGTTACAAATTCCTGGATTTATCCCTGATTTTTATGGGCCTTAATATCAAAACATACTTCAAACCTAGCAAATCTCCGAGCGCCGAAGACGCGAGTCAAAATTTTATGAGAACTTATTAGAACCAACTAATTAATATAATATAACGGAATTCACATATTCATTTCCCTGATTAATAAATTAATAGATTTTTTCCCCGATTCCTTGATTTGAAAACGGATTTTTACATTTTAAAATTCAAGCACTTTCAAGCACTTTTTAACAAATTCAAGCACTTTCAAGGGCCCTTGAATTTTTTTCTGAAATTCAAGCACTTTC
>LQRL01124222.1:714-21862 GCA_001703475.1 Hydroides elegans
AAGCCTGCCCTCGCCTTCCTTAGGATATCCATCATCTCTCTCATCGTCGGTTCTGCGTAATTGAATTCAGACGCCGGTAACGGCGGGTTGGGTAGCATGTCGTTATCGTCAAGCTGCACGCCTTTTGTGGATCACTGTGGGTTTGTCTTAGGTAGTCTTCTATCTCGTCCCAAGACTTCTTAAGCGTTCCCGACCGCTTATCACTCAACAGCTTCGTAATTGTTCGGAAAGGGTTAGCCGTAAACATGGCACGCTTTCTCTACCGCTCTCTCCGCTTTTTTCTTGAGCACTTCGCTCTTCGAAGGCTCTTTAGCTTTTCTCGCGTCACCCTCCTCAAACCGCTTAATGTTGTCTTTTCCGACTCATTTGCTACCTTGATGCGTTGTTTTAGATTTTTGAGATCTCTCCTCAATGACTCTATTTCTCGCTCTCTGCGACTTTTATTTCTTGTACCATTGTTATGGTGTCCTGTCTCACCTAAATTGCTAGTATCTGGTCGGCGTCCTGTCTCGCCAAATCGCTCTCTGCCAATTTTGTATATGATTGTGGCCATAGCATTGATCTTTCTGTCAACGCCACCAATGAGCACGAGTGTAGCGTCCACGTCGCTCTCGAAGTCTGCCCATTTTGACGTTTCGTTGCTATTTGGCCATTTGATTCTTTCCCTTTGCTCTACGTTCGGTGCCGCTCTTTGTTCATTCTCACTCGCACCCTCCTCTCTTTCATCCGGTTCTTGGAAGTTCCTGTCACTATGGGGTTGTTCCAGGACTGGCCCCTCCTCCGTCTCACCAAGTTGCCTTGTACGTTGAACCAGATTCATGATCGGTGGGCAACCCATTCGTCCTCTATGGATTTTCAGACCATGTTCGTTTTTTAATTTCCTCCCGCAACTACAGACACATCCGATATTCGTTTCCGTAGTCGATTGGACGGTTCCACTGGCCATCATTAATCCGTCCGGGTTTAGTCGCTCATCCTCCCCCGCTCTCGCACGACTATGGGGGTATCTTTCTTCTTGTTGATCGAAAGCTATGTGATGTCGGTCTTGTCGGCTTGCCAGGCCGACAGACCCTGGTTCCGGTCTTTCCCGAATGCCACCGCGTCTATCCGGGTTGTCACCACGCTATTCTTAGTTGTCATCTAGTCTTTCCTAGAAGTCACTGAGTTGTCAGGAGTTAAGTATTAATTACGACATCCGGTCGCGTCATACCGGTCCCATCATCAGGATGCATCTTCCTTCGACGGTCGTTTCGGCCCTTACATCGACGACCTCCAGAAGTGGGCCAGTGGGGTTGATCAAATCCCACTTGGGACCGGTAGGCTTTTGTGCTCTTCTCTCTTGCACCAAATCCATAAGGATGCTTTTTCCGCTTGCACCCCAGCCTCTTTAACGATTTTCTTTCTCTCTCTGCCAATAATGCCTAGCCTCCCCAGCGTTCTCCACACTGACTGTGCCGGGAAGCCACGACATCCTACTTCTACTGGGAAACACCATGTCTTCCACTCTTTATCTTGGCATTAAGACTTAATACATTGTTGCACGGAGCCCTTCATATCTTTTCTTCTAGAAAGTCTTCCTTGCTGGCATTTTAACAGAATAAATATTAAAATCTTCCCTGCTGGCATTTTAACAGAACAAATATTAAACTTTATTTTTGTATTCAATTTCAAGAAATTTGGTCCAAATAATTATTTTCGTATACGAAATATACTGTGTAATGTGCAAACTAGCTTTGAAAATATAAATATAAATAGATCATTAACTTAAAAATATATTGTATGTCAATTTGTAGTTTCTGTTTATATACCTTCGGACGAAACGTTTGTAAAGCCAAACTTTGGTAAAGCTAATAAAGGAAGAAAATAACAATACAATATACCACAATGTTTTAATGTTATAAATATCACCAGTAAACAATATCGTTTCACATTTAATATTCAATTCTTATCTTAACTGTTTCTCGTTTGTTTATCAAATTGATGCGGGGCAATTCATTAATATATCCATTACTATTAAATTGCAGTAAATCAAATGCCAAATCGAAGTGCACTTGCGATTTAACACAGAATTCAATACACATGTATAAAGGGAAACATTCTAACATGAATAGAATCTACGCTGTAATTTCAGTTACTTAACTAGAGTCTCGAAAATAACTAATGAAATGTATATAATGCCATTAAAAATATGAGAAGTCGAAACATAGAAATCTGAAATTGAAACATAGTGTACGCATTCCATATTGTGTTGGATTGTACCTCATAATCTATAGTTTCTCAAGTCTTCACAATAACATGTATAAACTAATCTGAACCATTTCGATATCTTTTGACGAAATGAAGAAAAAAAAACAATATTAAGTTAACCAGTAGACTATATATCACAGAGAGAGAAAGTAAAACAACTTATCTATGTAGAGTCTAGACTAAATGTTTAAGGATCTCACAATCGACTAAACTCGTTTGTGACCTTACTGAATATAATAACAGATGGAGAATAGGTGTAGAGTCTAGTTGCATGTGTTGTATTATAAATGCTTCAACATGGCACTTGTTTTTCTTATCATCTTCGTTTAGCAAGTGCCAAATTATGTTATTTTTTTTTTGCTCTATATATAAATTATCTACAAAATATTCAATAAGTACGCATTTATGTCTATGAATCCTCAATTTTCAGTACAACGTTGTGACGATTTCTGAAACGATCTTCTTGAAACCTTTAATTTACACTTTAATAGTTAAATTCATACATTTTCTTAACTTCCTCAAAGTTTGGTAGCAGTTTGCAGCCAATCATTTCACGATACTTTTTGTTATTCTACCCCCTTATCCAAATATATATTTGTCATCCGTTTCTATGGCAGCTTATAACCATAATGGACAAGTGCGGGTACCGGGTGTATTTCAACGTTGTATATAAGTGCCGCTCTATGTGTGTCCGCAGCGAACGTAACTTCTACGTACACTCCGGGCTAAGCAGCCCTTTCGTTTGCGTTGACATATCCCACCAAACTAATTCCCATAATTTCTAATTCTGTACCTTGCATCTACCCTCTTATATCAGCATATTCATGTTCATAATACACCTTGGCGTCGCCATTATTGTTTTTCTCCATCGTAATAGATGAATTAGGCGTGTCTCGGGGCGTATCCCTCGGCGTATGCCCGTTGCTCCGATTCTTTTTCAATTCGCCCACAATGAGCTCGTATACGTTCTCCTCTGCGTCCTCACTAATAGGCGTCATATAGCCATCAGAGTTGGCACTCGTGATACTGTTTAATACGGAGTCACTATGACTCGGGATGAATAACTTGCCGCGGGGCGGTGGCTGCGGTTTGCCGTAGCCGGGGTTATCCAATGAACCGTTCATTCGGTTGCTTTTGTTGCTTTTTAAAGATCCGTTGGATCCGTTGTATGAGTTGTGCTTGCGCTCTGCGGCCGTCATCGGCAATGTGTCGTCATCTCTGTGGGCATAAATATGTTTTGTTTTCCTAATGTAGACTAATTCTAATTTTCTGAACAGAGTGAACAATTTTTACAAGCTTAATTGCCTAATGGATTGTAATAACAAATGTATCAATCCATGTTACATCATCGTATTCATTGATATTCGTTTTCACATATGTGACATAAATAATAAACAGTATTTAACATCTTGAAATTTATATTTTAGGGGGAAAAAGATCACTTGTTCTGGTTATTATTTAGAGTAAGTCAGGCTATCTATAACATTTTGTACAAATATTACTTTTCTTCTTTATGTAATTCTAATTTAGAATAACAATAAATAAATTGCCGTGCCCATGCGCCTCACCTGAATTTACGTCTTAGAAAGACGGAGCCGATGATAATACCGATCAACAGCAGCGCACCGGAGATCACCGACACAATCACGATCACTGCAAGGAATTGAGAATGAATGGTACTGAATGAAACTTAATCTTAAGGGAATCGAACCCAAGACCCTAAGCTTATATACAGTAAACACGGTTTATAAGCTTAAATATCCTCACTGAGCGTGCGGGCGTGCGAGCATGTGGGCGTGCGTAAAATATAATTCAAATGTAGAGAAATAAGCGTGCGGGCGTAGAGTGATAAGCGTGCGGGCGTGCAGTCGTCAACTTATAAAGCGCGTTTACTTTATGGTCAAGTGGTAGAGAACATGTGCTCTGTCGTTTTGAGCATGTAGTCATAATTCATTGCAATAAAAGTTAATGCAAGCCTTGTTTTATCATCCTGTTTCCAAGTCCCTGTTCCCAGTCCCGTATATACTTCTAACAGTTGTATCGGCGCTGTGTAATGGGATGGCTTTTTATATTTACCACTTAATAAATTCAAGCGATTTGGAAATGCGAATTACGATTTTCACTGTTAAGAAATAATCATATAGCTCAATGCGATTTCCACAACGAAATCAGTAAAATATCACCTAGCGATTTTTATGATATCAGAGCCTTATTACTCGTTCTCTAATCGTTACATAACAAAAATATGATAATACTGTTTCCAAAAATGGTCTCGACCCTACTCTAACCACCACAGATAGAAAGTCTATATATTGTATAAACCAACACCTTATGTATTTGCATATGACTTATATTTATCATATATTTATCAATATGCATTTGATATAAGCAGTTCATTGAAATTTAACTACACCATAAAATGGAACCCAGTTGGTAACCTTCACTATCCCCTCCACCTTGGTCTCTCTCTGACGAATTCGAATCTGATGACGATGAGTCGCTGAGCTCGTCTTGTGATGGTGCCCTATTTCTTGCTGTAGTGCAGAAAAACATGGTTCAATAATTATGAAATATAACAATCTTCTTTTTTTTTAATGTTTGGTGTGACAGGACCATTATGAATAGCCTGTATACACATGAAACATATTTGTCGGCCCTCCGCTGTGTGTCTCTAGCTACCTGGATGTTCGGCTGCAATTCAATGTACCTTGAAACTACAAATAGTTATGATACACAATATAAAGAAACACCTTTAACCAAAGAGGCTCACCAAAAAGCATTCCATTGCCTCCCAGACAACCGTGCAGAAAAATACATATAAGTGAATGCTACATGTACACGTATGCTCTACTCGGGATCTGCAATTTACCTGATGGTATATCCGATTTACCAGTGTGAGAATTTGAACCGGCCGTCTTTGCCAAAATGGCTGGTGCTCTTTTAGCTTAAAAAATGCGAATAATATGTTGAATATCCTGATTATTGTCATTGTTTTTATCAAATATAAAAAAGTAAATCACATCTTGAAAAATATCGATGTAGTTTAATTATCCGAAGGAGCTCTTGTATGCATCATGTTATGTTAACTTGACTTATTATGGCATATCGTTTCCTTAAGTGTGGCTTGGCTTTTCATCCATATCTCATACTTGAATAAGAGTTCTAACAACTTTAGGTATTTATATGATAAACCTTACAAATATTCAATTCTTAATCTTTTAAAACTTCGATATCGCACTAACTATAAATTTGCATGGACCCACCAATTATAAGAAGCATCAATATGTATAATTATGCGAGAAATCTTCAATATTTTATTGTTTTCAAAACTATTTATATTTAATGTTAAACTTCATTTTCAAGTTAAGACTACGGTTACATAAACCACACGATTTAAATCGGATGGTACGATCGCAAGGTGCGACAGGACTTTCGGTCCTCCTGATTCCATAAACAAAGTAACACAGTGAAAATCGTACCATCTGATCAAATTCTATTTATGTAACTGCACCCTAAAGCGTAATTTGCGTACTTGTAGTAGTTGTGGTTGTAGTTGTCGTGGTTACTGGTTTCGCCGTTACTTCATTACTGCAATGCAATTATTAGAGTTTAGTTTAAATATTAAAAAAAAGTATTATGTATCTTCACCTAATACCTTTATCTTATATTTTTGTCTTTTTCACATAAACGTGTTTGTATCTATCCTAAAAATGCAATAGTCTAGTCCACTTCTATACTACTTAATGAACTTGTGTTACTCTGATGTTTATTCAGACACAGCAACTTACCTAGGTTCCTCTGTGGTTGTAGACGTGGTTGTTGTAGAAGGTTCTGGGTTAATTTCAGGAATGTCGCTCCCATAAGTCGGAAGACCAGCTTCATTTGGGTCGAAATGTCGACAGGTCACTTGTACATTCAGATTTTGTACAGGTTGTGTTACTGAATTTGCTGTAACAAATATGAAGGTGTGAAGATATCGGGTTACTTGTCAATTCTATAATTCTAAATCGCGAAAATGATATTTTGTGTCGCTCTTCGAGTTTTTTTTTCTTTTTCTAGTAGTGCCAAATAAATCGAAGGGTTAGGGCCTGGCCACATTGGAAGCTTTTACTTGCTTTTATTTCCTAACAAAGCTGTCTTCCAATGTATTCCTTATGGGAACCAAACACAACGAGCTGTTAGGTAGCTTTAACTCGCTTTTTTTAGTTTCCCATAAGGAATACATTGGAAGACAGCTTTGTTAGGAAATAAAAGCAAGTAAAAGCTTCCAATGTGGCCAGGCCCTTAGAACCGCTCATTGATACTTCCCATGTGACCATTTAAATCGTTGCACATAGTATATGCAGAGATTTCGATGGTAGCTCGTCGGGCACCAACACGTTTAAGAAATGCATACAGTCACTGTCTTAACTATTCATTTTAATATCGAAAAAAAAAACATTCTATGACACATTTTGAACAAAGAATGCCGTTAGAGTTTGCCTATCCATACCTGAATATCTTAACCAAAATCCGCGTCGTTGGTATGTTGAATCTGTTTTAAATATAATTCTTGCAGTTTTGCTAGATGTGGAATAGATATAACCAGGTTGTTGTGAAGAACAAAACCTTCTCTCGTTTCTTATTGAGTTTGAGTCTGCATCGATCTCTTGAAATTCGACGTAGTCATTGTGACACTCCCCGTTTTCTGTAAAATAATTTATACATTGCATAAATTATTATAAAGACGAACGTTGCATTGTTTTCGAAATTTTTATCATCGCATTAAACTAATCAAGTAAGATTTTAAACAGAGTTCTATATCAGAACGCTATTGAAGATAATGATATTTTATAAACATTTTCATTAATACAAGTTTTTATTTCTACAGTAAAATCGGTTTATGAGTTGACATCGTGCTTACACCGGGGCTTGCGCGTGACAGATTTATGCGTATATATTATCTATTTAAAAGGGAAAAACTGTAAAAGCCTGTGGGGATGTAGTTGGGCGGGCGAACAAAGTCGGCGAATGAGCGGGCGAGCGCGGAGTGATGAATGTGCGGGTGTTGAATAAACTGATAAAACGTATTAAATCAATAAATTAGTTGTAAATTCTTCATAATTTGCCTAAAATGTTTTACATTTACCTTGATCCTGAAGAGCGAAATCCAAGACATCGAAAGACAGCGCAGACAAAACGTTATGGGTTGGTATTGAAAATCGGCATTCGTAGTTTGTGCTTGCTGGATAGACGTCAGGGTAGTTTTGACTAAGGAGATACGCTGTCGTTCCTATCTCATCAATCGTCCCGTCCATTTCATAAATATGGCTTTCTAAAAAAGAAAAATAATGTAGTATTTGAACATGAGATTTGTCATGAAATCGGCAAGAAATAATATTTAAATAATATTATGAAGCCCTATAAATAAATAATTAAATATACATAAATATAACAACTGTAAAAACAAAATGGAATTCAATGAAAAAAAAATAAGCTATGATGATTAATTAGCTGCAATATTTTAGGACGCTTATAAACCATGCTTCGAACTCATACCACATTTCAAAAACAAGATATAAATAATTTATCAGGAGTGCACGACGAATCAATGGGACGCATTCTACATTTTACATTTGTAGTAATTAAAACAAATTGAAAACGCAAATGGGTTTTCTTACTTTAATCGATTTGCATTACAGGTAATATTCTTATATATAGAACAAATTACGATAAGTTCAAACACAATTTCTGGGATGGGTAAGTTTAGACGCTTATTTGCCATATGAAATTTGTTATTTTCTTTACTTTGTTTTTGAAATGGTAGATGTATGGCCCTTCTATCATCCCCTAAACGTTGTTTAGTGAATTCGATTTTTATTGCAACAAATAAAAATCTTAAAACCCGAAACACCACAACTTTTCAAACGTTATTTGCGTTACTACCGCCAGTTTACTAGCGCTTTGCAATACCCGACCCAACCCGCCCAACCTAGGGAAACGAGGCAAGCTTACGATCACTAAATTCGAATGTTGCTTCTTCCACAATGGGTTTCAATCGCCATTTTTCTGTAATTATTTGACGAATAAGCAGTGTGATTGAGATCGACCAGTTCACAAACTCTATATATGCCACTTTTTGAAAACTTTTGCTTCATTTAACTTCGGAATGACAAAATATATACTTTACAGTTTCATTCCTATGCGTCCGACACAAACCGATCGCCTTAAGGCTTGGCAACACTGGGAGCGGCTAGGAACGATAGCGATAGGTTGAACGATTCTCGCAATACTATTGTTTTTATTTAGAAACATGAATAATATTCTCAAATGACCTCTATCCATATGTCATTTATTCTCACCTTTAATACACTGGTAGTCCACGCGCAGAAAATGCGCATCCTGCGGCGTCCCACCACTAGAGGGGCATGTTATTGCATGTGGATACACCATATGAGTGCATTCTGATTGCCCGTTACACTCGACCAGCTTAAACATTTGCTGCGATGCCGAGACTTGGCAGTACTCGTCCTGTTCTCGTTCTCCGCATTCATGCGTATCGTCTCTTCCGTAGTTGACGCGGTTTATATAGATGACCATTTCTTCGTTTGCTGTGGTGCCCTGATTTTGAATCAGTTCGGGACTCTCGAAATTGTTGCACGAGAGTGTGACGTCATTATCCGCTTTCATGTCTGCGGAGCTCCACCATTGACTCGTGTCCGAAAATGTACTCTGTTGAAGAATAAATATAATTTGTCAAAAATGCAGAGTTTATTTTAAAGGCTGAGCGACATATACATAGAATAATATTGATAAAACGTCAGTGGATGTTCATTATTTGTAACCAGGCAAACATTTTAACCTCAAACCAGGATATCCCTGATAAAAATACATATATTCGCTAATCATTTCCTTAATCTATAAATAGACTCATCTATACCAAACATGGCATTACGACGCATCTAATGACAAATATGCAAAAATACTCACCCATAGTCGCGCGTATACTTCGGTGCAGTTGTGCTGGTATTCTTCCGCACATTCTGCGCAATTGGTCTCTTCGAACTTCTCCGCGCCATCTGAAACACCATAGAAAACAAATGTTATCATACATGAATAGTTTTCACTAAAGAGAGTGAATAAAGAATTGACAACTTTAAGTGGCGTTAAATAAGTTAAATAATGAAAAAATACAACTTTAGCGGTAAAGCCCTAGAATCCGCATGGCTAAGTAATTCCGATTTCATACTGTTCTCCAACATTGCGTAAACGGTTTAAAATAACGTAATTTCATATCGCGACAAAAAATTAATACCGTTAGTTGCGTCGTTAAATGGAATATTTAACACTTAGATATCTACTTTTTTATTGTTTCAATCACCACACAATCTCGTTTGCGGTAAATTTGGGAGTTTGGTGATAAAACCGGCAATTTAATGTCTAGTTTACATGCTAAACCTGGTGTCTACAGATAATTGGATTTTTAATTAGTATTCTTGTCGTGATGTTATATTGTTTTTGCAAAATAATGGAATATATACGTAATGGCGGTTTAAGTTGAATCATGTGTTGATTGACAATGTACTTTTGTGAACTTGAGAATGATGCAGACTGAATTATAACGCCGATGTGTCGTTCAATTTTACGATTTACGAGCTCCTGTTGCGCAAGTATTTCACATGTATCACTTATTGGGTAAAATTGATAGTTCTTTTTTTCTGTAAATTATATAAGAAAATGTGGTATAACGCGAATGAAATAGGTTGTTAGTTTCTTACACTCCCTTGAAATTACAAATTATATTTTTATTATGAAACGGAAACTGGGCACTTCATTTTGAAATGTCGTACATTTTGTTTTATATGAAAAATTATCATTACATCAATAGAATTTTATGCCACCCTTCCTACACATTCAGTAATAATAGCATAAAAAATTTAAAAGATTCGCATTTTTGTTGCTTTTTATGTTTGATCATAAGGAAGTTTTATGTAACCATAGTGTTCACATGGAAAACAATTTGTATTTATCAAATATCAATAACTTTGATCATGATGCATTTCAAAACTTTTTAATTGCTAGGATACGAAAATTATTATTTAAGAAATGTTTACATACATATGCATAATCTAGTCGAGTCATCGCCATAAAAATAATGTTTCTCTTCACAATTTTTCACGGCAATATCAGAAGGAAGAGATATGTGAATGCATCACTGTAATTGAGATTGTTCTTGCATTCAAGTCACCACAGTGTTATACATTTTTGTATAAATGTTTCCCATTCAAATGATGATAAATGTAAGAGTAAATTTTATTCAAATCACATCAGTATTGAGTATTGTTGTAAAAGTCTACGAAATCTTTCGATTTTTTCTGCGATACTGCGTAATTCAAAGGAAATACAAATGTATAGTTAACCCAACAATTTTGTGTTTACTATTTTTTCTTTGAATTTCGCAGTACGCAATCAAAATTTCGCAAGCGCGTATCCGTACCATAAGGGAGCGGTTAGATTGTATCGCAAGTCGCGATTTTTACGGTTACATTATCAAGCGATTAAGGACTTCATGATTTCGTAAACATTCTAAAACTTATAAAATGAACATATACTTAATGTTTGTGGATCTATAAATAGATATATGCATATTAAACGTTCATAATTAAAGGCAAATACTTTGTTTGAAAATCTGCAAAGACAACTTTCTCGTCACTTTATCTACCACTATTAATAAATAAAGGAAGATGTTATCAATGCCGGCAAAACTTGTGATTCTTTCAAGTTTGCACTGCTCACATATCTATTAGTGAACATAAACAGGATAAAAAATTATATTTACAATAAATTTCTTCCCACCCAATTCCATTTACTAGAATTCTACTCTTTCATAGAATTCTATGAATTTGCAATAAGTGGCCTATTAGCTCTATGATGATCCTTCGACTTTAGATTGTATAGAATCGGATAATTTTCAAGGTTTTATATGTTTTTTTCTTTTCTTTTTAAGCGAAAGTAATTTTGTTATTCCTCCAGTATTCCTTAAGAAGAAGGAGTCTATCTTAATTTTCCAATTTTGAATTTGGCATGAAATGTATTTACATGTACCATTAACTAGTATGAATCAAATTGGGACGAAACGGTATAATATAAATATCTCTGATATCAAATTGTAGTCGATAGCTCAAAAGTATGAGTCTAAATAAAAACAGTAGATTAACAATGTGTTCAACTGGATATATTTGTAAACACAATTTTATTTTAGCATATATATTGATTCTATGCATGCTTCCATCATCTTTTAGAATCACAGTGAGTCATTAAATTTATATCCAAGTTGGGTAGCTGATCGTTCCTTTCAAAATGTATTGTCGCTGGCGATAGAAATCGCAGCTTGCGTTAAAAATTTGAACTCGGGAAGCGAATCGCAACCAGCGACAAATGTCAAACAATCAATAATCTATGCAAATAAATATAGAGGATAACTGTTTTAGTTTTGAGAAACGCTGTTATGTAACCGCAAATTTATCAAATCGCTTCGAGCGACAACACATTTATGTTAAAAAAAGTTAAAGTCCTAAAAAGAAAACAGTGAAAATCACAAGTGGCGATAGGAATCGCTACTTTAATGTAACCGCTCCCTTACTCAAATATGGCCATACTTTGGTCGCCTTTTCGGCAATACCGAAAATAGAATAACATCCATGGCTGATCCAACACGTTCTAATTTATCACAACATGTCCATGTACAAGAAACTTACCTATCGTGTATGCAATGTCTGATGAATATGGTTCAATTAGCCACTGATCATATTTAGTTCCGTCAAGATTCACAGCATTTAATAAATCCACTAACATTAATGCAATTATCCATCTCCTGGTTCTTGTTGAGTGGCTATATATATCCATTTTTATATAATCAAATAATTTGCTATATTATCTATTCTTAATTATCAAAACCACATTAATGACTGCAACGATACGAAACCTAATTAATCATTTATTTCATTATTCTTTTTATCTTTTATCCAAACAAAATTATTTGCTCCTATTTATATATGTTTCATTACTGTTTTATTTGATATGATATATTTTATCTTTAAAAGTTGTATATTGATTTATATGAGTTAATATCATCTCAGTTTCAACTTGTATCAATGACCTAAACGAGTGAAACCATTTTCTTTTCTTTTTTGTCTAATCACTCAAATAAATTTTGTCGTGAATCATCAATCAAAATACTTAAATGACTTTGAATCGAGTTATCAAGGCGCTACCATTAATTATGCAAATGTTCCTTTTACACCTTTTCATATAAAATACCTTGGCCATTGATTTTATTTGAATATAAAATACAGAAATTAGAGGTGCCGTGCACAGGAAAAGGCGAGGTCGTCAAAATGTAGGATTGCTCTCAGCATCCGACGGTGCCAATAACCAGCTACCCTTGAATGGATGCGCTTATTATATGGTCGTCTCGGTGATTTTAGCCACTTTTTACAAGTTGTTTATGTTTTGAGATTTAAAAAAATAAGAACCTAACATCGTTGTTTATTATGCTGTAGCATAACTGTCTGCGATGATATGAAGTATGATAAAATAGAGTGCAAGGGTTAAAATATATGGTTCATCATTTCAGTCTTTACGAGGAAATGTTGTGTTCATTATGCCCATGTCCATAGAAAACAAAGTATCTTCTAATTGGGGCTAATGACTATTATATTTAAGGACCCAGTGATGCTAACATGACTTGCTTGAACATAACAATAATTTCGAAGAAATAAAGATAATAAACTCTATGTCACAGCGCTTCTTCTTTTATCTGAATAATGATAATATGTTTGTACGTTATTAGCGACGTCATTATGAATAGCTCTTTGCGCTAAATAGTGTGTTTTATGTTTTCGAATTCTTGGTGACATTGATTCGATGTAAACGTATTTAGAATATAGATTTATTGATTCTATTCACTGGTAACTTCAATGCGTCTCATGAAATTCCCGTAAGAAAAACGGGTAGAACCACGTAAATGCGTTGGTATACGACAATGAAGCTCCTTAATTGAAACGTTCGTGTGACCTGGCCCTAGCAGCGGATCCAGTTTCGATAGAGCTTTAATTGGATCATAGTTGTTGACATGTCACACTTCGTGATGTTCGTGGAGCATCCTTCCAACGTACACTTTCAGGTTAATTCTTTCCTTGTATTCGATTTTAAAAATGTGGTTCCAACCTGAAAAGAGATAGAACCATCTTTTTCGATTTACCAATAATTCGCTTTATTCATAGCGTCAATTTTTTCAGAGCGTTTATTTTAGATAAAGTGAACTCATCTTTAATTGCTCTAGTTGCTTCTTAAAAGAATACGCCTCTTATCTTCAATGGATAAAATTGACCAGTAGTTTGATACTTGGATTTCGGGTTTTTATTATATAATATTGTGTAATTTTCCAATTTTCTCCTTACTTCTTGGTAACATACAATCCTGACCATATAAATATTACATCTATGGTGAACATTACAACATTGTTTTTAGCGAACGAGAATAAAAAGGGGTAAATTACCAATGTTACTATTTTCGGCTCTTTCGCATGAACTCTCTCAACAGAAAACTTAGATGGTGATGTTTTATTGCATTTTTTTTCATTTGATGTTTTTTGTTTAAATATTGGAATTATTTGCCGGGACTATTTGTTTTTAATCATTTTATCTATAATCAAAATAATAAAATAGGTCAAATTTATGTTTAATCACATAATAGTTGCACTGGTAGATAAAACCTATGATTAAATAATATTTTTTAAACTGTTCGGTTGTTTAAGGTTGTTGATATGCAACTCAATTAAATGCTCGTCAGAATCAGAATATCATTGTTTTTTTAAGCGACAACTAGAACTCAAAAATATATAAATAACATGATCATGTGTTTATCACTGTAATAACCACAATGAGAAGCGTTATAATTAACAAAAAACGCATTTTTTTAATCAAATTGTATTAAACCTTATGAATATTTGATTATATGATAGCCAAATTATTTGAAAGTTTAATTAAAAAAAAACTTTAAATGTTTAAAATAACATCATGGTTAGCAATAGAACTATTATAAACAAATATTTTATCGAAACGTTATTTGTGATATTCTTAAGGACAAAAAAAGGACCATTTATTCATTTTTATTTTTTTTTAAATAAATCTAATAATTTTAAGGCTTAATTAATGTCTGAATCTACCGATTATACACGTCGATATATTTGACTGTGGTGCAGTTATTCGATTTCGCCCGATAAGTACAAAAATATCAACAATGGTCGAGAGCATTATCGAATTATTTACCAATTGTTGATTGTTAAATTCATATCGCGAATGCGAAGAATTGGTTTTGAATTCAGACAAAATTTATGCTTATTTTTGGAGCTTGTTCATTACATTAATACTGTACTATTATAATGGACAAAAATTGCAGTGTAATTAATCAAATGACGATGTGTGCGTTGTATCACGGAGGTTAACTAAGGACAGTTATAATTACTCCTAGCTTTATTTTGAAAGGATTTCTATAAAAAATATATGTAGTGAAACATAAAGTTGTAAAAGAAGTATTGATACATGACAAGGATTGATTTGCATTAATGTTGTTGACTGAAATTATTTATGCAAAACAAGTATGGTTTCGCTAGATGTTTTTACAAAATATTCACATTAATTAGTAAAGTTTTTTTCGTAAACCCTACAGCGCCTAGGCCTAGTCTTTACTAAGGTAATTTGATACGTTGATGTACTTTCCAATTTTACTTTTCACTGAATGGCAATTTTACAGTCATGGAAACATGTAAATTGTACAAAATATGTCTATAAAAGGGGCTCGATGAATGCAGTCATTCATTTCTTTAAAAAAAGTCTTTGAATGACGTCGAGCGAAGTATTATAAACATTATATAGTATATATATATTTGTTTAAGAAAATGATTTATTACAGACGATTTACCAAAGAAACAGATTAAAAATAATAATAATATCAATGTAAAGGTGAAAATACTCTGTTCCAGTTTGGACATAATCATACACCATTTTGGTGCGTATCAACTACATTCATAAGAAACTTTGTGATCCGAGTCTCAAAACAAAAATATCGATTTGAGTCAGCATCCAGTATATGTTTTATCGACATATTTATAAATATTAAATAGTAATATAAACGTTCAAAATTATTATGCCACTTTCAATAAAAATCATCTTTCTATTTTTTCCGTATCAATATCATATGAAATAATTTACCGAAATACACATTATGAACAAATTATGAACAGTTGAAAAAAAAACGATAAGAAATTGTAAAAGGTGGATGTCAGTCTAATATCGAGTGTTGGTCAATTGCAAACCTTTATAAACAACCATATTACAATTAATATTATCAAAAGACGCTATAGGTAATTTTAATCAAAATGATGAGAATATGGCTTTTTTCTGCGTGGGTGTTTACATGTCCTTATACAATAAAACCTAACAATAAGATGAATCATTTGCTTTTATTTGTTTGAAATTATAAGGTTTTGTATTTAAGTAAAAGAGCCGGGCATTGTGCGTTTTTTTAGGGTGTGGCATATAGCGTTTACTAGAAAAGGCAACTGAATTATATGATCGACCAATTCAGAATTCTATAGAATTGTAAAAATTAGTGTGAATGAACTACAAACCCTAAGTGCATCTCATAATTACAGTTTGATATACCACGTGGTTCCTCCCCATTCAAAATAAACTATTTTTTTAGATTTACAGGTTAAACGTAAAAAAATATAGTAAACAGTTGAGAAGGGTTCAAGTCTTATATTCTTTATTGTTAAAATCATAAGGGCGTTGTTGTTACTTTCAGAGTGCGCCTTAAAGCTTATAACAATTTTGATTTAACTACCTGTAAAATGTAACTGGACGTAAGCTTGTTTCAAAAGAAACCAAATATATGTATTTATTAAATTTAACGTTATAATTTCAATGTTTTTAAAATTAGGTCCAAATAAAGATTATATTATTCACATATGCAATCAAGGATACCATGTCAAAACGATAATTAATATCTTTGACTTCGCTGCGCTTCTTACGTTGGAGCATGTTTATCTTATCATTTCGATGCTATGAAAAATCATTTCGATATCTAAATCATAACACATAATTTAGTGTTCAATTCATAATAAAAAGTGCAACTTTCAAATCTATATTTAGCTGAATTTTATCAAAGGTATTTGGAAAAAACAAGGTAAGCGATGAATAAATCAGTATCCTGTCACGCGCCTTACGTAAACTCAATGCCCAATACGTATGAATCCACGTATGCAATGGGGCGGGTTCGCCCTTAGAGCTCAATGTAATGATTCACACAAAATAGACCCAAATCACATAGAATTTTCAAACGTGAGGAAACCTGATACTCCATTTACAGTGGAACCAAAAATCTAATAACGCCTATTATGAATAATGCTATTTCATCAATATATAGGGGAGAACTAAAAGCTATACATCATTTCGGGGACATAATACGAGGGCATGGTTTGCATCCATCAAGAAGCTATTACCGAGTGCAGAATAACTATGGCCTTTCAATGTCAAGCCAAGGGTAGCCCGTTGCCCATTGAAGAAGCGCCAGTGTTCAAATAGTAATTAACGTCCACCTAAATTTCCACCAAAACTAGCATTTTTTTCATTTCAACTTTGAATTCACCACGGCTATTGACGTGTTTATTGGAATAGCAAATAAAATAAGTGCTAAAGAGCTATATTAAATGTCAGGAAATGTTTGATCAGTGATTCATTTTTTGTTTTGTTTCCTGCGTTTTCAAATATAAAATACAACTGTAATAAATTGAGTACTATTTAATAAAGCTCTTGTTTAAAATGATAAATCAATAGTGTAATAACTCAGAAACAATATACAATTCTACCATTAGAAGCATTAAAATATTCGTACATGCAACTTACGAAACCACTCTGTCCCATCGAAAAATAATTAATGAAAGCAGTTGTAAATAAGGTTTCGTTCTTCCCGTTGTATGTCTTCGGCTTCATGACAATGTAGAGCCAAATGTGTGATCTGTCAATTTCTGAAAATTGGGTCGAGGTTCTGCTGACGTTTAGAATGAATTAATGTTATATCTAAATTTTTAGACAAGTCGAATTCATCTTAAAACAATATAAAAAAAGTGAGATTAGATATCGATCGAACAACCGATCATTATAATAATAATTTATACATTTGACAAAAAAAATTAAAATAACTATCAAATGTAAGGTTATGATATTTGTATAAACAACCGTTGCATCTGCTGTAAACTTTACTCAATGAAAGCTAAGTTGAAGGGCTAGGTTGAACATGTTTTCGACCATGTTTAGTTAGAAAAACATGTTTTTGAGTGAAAAACACTATTATTATATTTGGTATGTAAAAAAAATGCTGCGGCCAGAGGGAAGTTTTGAAATAGCAGCGAAACAAAGAGAAAATATAATTATTCATTTACTACCATCGATATTTATTTTACTAAATTTTTTTTTAAATTTTGTTCAATTCCGAATAATTATGCTATCCGATGGCTGCAGCATAACATACTAATGAAAATCACGCTTTCACAGTTATTGAAAACTGGATTGATGTAACCGAAAGCCGACAATCACGATAGTTCACACAAGGTTGTCCATAGCAAATCCCAGCTTTAAAAAAAACAGAATAAGCAGAATCGCTTATTATTCCTTTACATTTTTGAATTCATTATGTAATTATATATGAGAAATATATCTTGTCCTGAATTCGTGGTCATAGAAGGGGAAATCAGTTTTTGAGTCATTATCAGTTTTTTGGTCATTCACATTTTTCAATAGGAAAAAAAACATTAAATATACATTTTTAAGGTAACAAATGAAATCATGAACATACTTAAGTGTTAATTTTTCGGTGTATGTAAAAAATGTTTATAAATGATGTTTCTGTGACAGATAGTAAGTGACCCAAAAATTGGTTGGGGATGACTAACTGAATAGCACGTCTACTCTGTTATTTAAAAAAACTACCGATATTTGTTCCCTTTTATACCAACTGGCTATGTTCATGTAAGGGTGTGGCACTATTTGCGATTTTAAACCAAACTTTTTAGTATTTTCGTATGTTTTTGTATGTTTGCTTTATGGGAATTATAAAACACTAAATGGCCTATAACGCAGAGAGCGTTTTAAGCTTCAATAAATAATATATTGAAAAAAAAAACTGCTTTTAAATGCGCAAATACAACCACACCATTAGTCATTAGGTTTTCTTGGAATTCCCTGACTTTTACTTACCATCAAAATATTTTAAAACCTTATTTTTTGCAATTTGTTTATTTAACTCTATTTTGAGATAGTTTTACTGATATTTTACTGTATATAAATGCACGAATATATAATTTTCATATAAGATGTGGCCATTATATATGCTTGCTTTTGATTAAAATATATAAGTGTGCAAATTACGTTTTACCTCAGTTCGTTTTACAATTTGCATAGAAAATAGTTTTCGCCTATTACAAATATATGAGATCCATGCACAGGTCTGAGTGAATATTTTCTCATTCTAAAAAAACACATCATATAGCAAATACCAATAAGGATTTCTAGAAGAAGTGGTAAGAAAATGTAGATATAAACTTGATAGGATCTATATAAGGTTTTATCATGTCATATAATGTGTCATGAGTCATGTGACGCATTTCCAATAATGAAAGTAGAATAATTGATCGAAAAGTGACGCACTTTTGACCTGCTTGGCGGCTTTAATATAAAATTTCTCCTTTACCAGTTTTAATTTAACATCGATATATAATTCGTTAGAACACACTATTATACATGTTCAATACCACGTTACTTAATTCTAATTAACATAACCGAGTAAAAGATGACGCACCTACAGATATTTGATGATAAAAGCATCAAAGTTTTATTGTTTGGCGAGTTATTTGCATTTTTGATATAGATTATTATTTTAAAGGTCTAGTAAGTAATTAAAAGTAGGGGTAAATAAGAAATAATGACATGATGTAATAATCATTGGTTAAATAGTAATAAGTTAAATAGTGAATAAGGTTTTATAATTTCTCTCTAGATTATATTATGCGATGCAATTTACACATATATGTAATTAGATCGCTATTTCGTGTTTCGTGTTTATTTCCATATAATAACGTTATTTATACGCTATTCAAAATATTAACATTAAATATGGTTACTTTGATCCTTATAGTTCCGATTGATACAGTTTAGAGTAATGTTATGGTAGATATAACCTTTTTAGATGGACGAAGTTCTAATATATGTGCTAAAGCATACGTATTATACAATAAGTAAAGTATTTATACTATAAATCTATATATTTTTATATCTACACGTTTCCAACCGTACGAGTGTCAGGGTGCGTCAATTTTCGATCATAACACATGTGTTTTTTCATGGTCTAAATTGACCTGTAATTAGTCTCCGGGTTTATGAATTTAACTGCGATTACATGATTTTGAAAAGTGACTATAGTGTGTTCTTTTGATATACTATCGCCTGTGTACTTAAGTCATTGATGGAGAAATTTCATATTAAAGCCGCCAAACACGTCAAAAGTGCGTCACTTTTCGATCATTTATTCTACGTAAAAACATATTTTTTTATATGCAATATATATAATGCACGGGACGCTCAGTGGTCATGAGAAGAGCAACTATATTAGGTGCTTTAAGCTTGCAGTCTGACTCGTTTTTTTTTATAAAATTTTAAATAAAGTAGTTGATTGGAAATGTGTAATAGATATTGAATCCATATAGCCTGATAGTTGATATTGTGTGATTCAGTTTTTTTCAAGGACTATACCATCTCAATGAGCTTATAGTAATGAAACAGGTATTTTCGTACATTCATTTATTTACATATAAAATAATATTTGATGCTACGTTATTTCACATTTATATAAAGCACAAAATGTTGAAGCAAACCTCATGTATTGGCTAAATAGACTAAAAAAAACTATACATGGACCCACTAAAAATGATGATTTCTTCGATAACTTTTTTATTATTCAATATTTTTGGACGCCGTAAACGCGAAAAATTGCGAATTACTTTGCCGCACCTGTCTGTGTCTTTTTAAAAATATTAATAATTTTCTTTGAATATGATTTATGAAAAATGCATGTTGATTTGCCCATATTTTATATACATAAAAATGATGTCATTCAAAATGTCGATAAACAAGGTTAAACAGCACAAACAAAGCGTGTCTAACGGGGCCTTCTCAACAATTATATGCATGTCGTGTTTCAAAGTCTTGATTTTTGAATAGGTAGCTATCATCCATGGTGTATTTGGCCGGTTTTTTTTTGTCTCAAACGTCGTTTCGTCATCGATATCTGACATATCAAGAATGCATGGATGTACCTTAACCCAAAATCAACGATCGCACAGGCGCGAGTGTCATCCAAAACGACACTTGCGCAAGCTTTATGACATTCGCAAGCGCTATCTAACCTGAAAATAACTTCTCAATATACGAGCGCCGAAGGCGCGAGCGCATTTTGTTAAAGACATTTTGACATCGTAGCGGCGATGAATTGATGTTACGGACGACTGTACTTTAATTTCACCACGAGGACGTTCATATATAGAATGCTGTTTGCCAATTCGGTTATTTCAAGAGTTTGTGCTTAGGACAATAATTGCTTTCTGAATCGGTACCCGAAGATTTTAACTCACTTAGAACGTCATTCCAACATATCGTTTCTAATGTCCCGATATCAGTTATAAGAATAAAAATACGGCGATGTGACAAATCAACACAATCGGGTTGCATAAAATCACGTTAAGACATCATGCGTGCTCATGATTCATTTGTTATTGCGATTATATTTGTGGAAAAGTCTTTTGAAT